>JAWWEU010000449.1:0-11287 GCA_035583155.1 Acropternis orthonyx | reverse complement strand
CGCCCCCCCCCCCCGGCCCCAATCGGCCCCCTAATCGCCCCCCACTCGCCCGCCCCCCGGCTCCATTTCCATGTGAATGGCCGGGCCTCGCTCCCGGAATCCCGATGCCACGCGGGCCCCTCTGGAATGCGGCCCCCGGGGCAGTTCCCGGTTCCTCAGGCGGGTTTCCCGGGAGTGGGGTGCGGGCCGTGGGCGGTGCTTCGCTGTGCCCTGTCCGTGGGTTGGGGTCCGGCAGGGCTTTGGGGCCCGGCAGGGCTTTGGGGTCCGGCAGGGCTTTGGGGTCTGGCAGGGCTTTGGGGTCCGGCAGGGCTTTGGGGCCCGGCGCTCCCCAAAGGGTCCCGTTCCATTTCCCTCCTGCTTTGATGGTGCCACCGCACTGGGGCTTTCCCCTTTTAGGTGCATCGGGTGTATATTTATTACACATAGTCCATTTCTAGTCTATATATTTTAGATACAGTGTGTATGTATTTATTGCACATATTCCATTTCCATTCTATGTATTTTATGTGTGTTTGTTATGCACGTTCCATATACATTCCGTATATTTTTAATGTGTTTCATATATTTTGATACATTGCCCATTCTATATATTTTCATATATATTTTTATTTAATTAATTTATGTTATATATACTATGTACATTATATATTCATCCAGGTTTACATATTTATTATACGTTTTGTATTTTTATACTTCTAGCACTCATGTTTATTTTCCACATTTCATGGAAACACCCTCTATTTATATAGATTTAGAGATTGTCTGTTTTTAGCCCCATCTGTTTCCCGTACTCTTCCGTATTTTGGTGTATTATTTGTATTTCATACACGAGACTCGTTTCAGACGCATTTTAGATCTCTTTTAAATACTTCATGTATGTTTGGGGTATTTTCACGTGTGGCCCAAGCCCTGGTGGGTTTCCTTCCCAGATTTTTTCCCCCGGAGCTGCTCCGGCCGCACGGAGCCGGCCGAACCCACCGAGCTGAGTTCCCTTATTCCAGCGAAACCCCCTCCCTCCAGACGCACGGGCAGAGCTCCCAAACTTTCCCAAGCTCTTCCCGCGCCGGATAAAATTGCCGGGAGCCTCCCTTGGGGCGGAATCCCCTCGAAATTCCCGGAGTTGGGGCTCCGCTGCGCCGGGCCCAGATCTCGGTGGTGTCTCCTTTAAAGATCCGCCCGTTCCCGTGTTCGCTCCGCTCCCGAAGCTTTCGTTCCCGGGTTATTTTTAGGGATGAGCAGCTAATGATGAGGGAGGTCGGCTGGATCCCGCAAACCCGTCTTTTCCTTGAATCCCTTGTAGCAAAGTCTCCTGGGAGGGGACATGGACATCGGCACGCCCGGAGCGCTGTCCCCATCCAAGCCCGGCTCCCAGTATTACCAGTATCCCAGCAATAATCCGCGCCGGAGGCCTCTGCACGGCTCCTCCATGGGTGAGTGACTCCCTCCACCGTCGTGTCCCTTCCCAGGGAATCCCACTGCATCCCGCTCGCCGATATTTGGGAAGGCACGCAGGAAGGGCCGCCCGCCGGCCTTTATTTCAGCCTCGTTGAGCCTTCAAAATTCCCTGTTTTCCCCGAGCCGGAGGCAAAACTGAATCCTTTGGACACCCAAACCCCGGATACAAATATTTTAATATTTTCCCTTCCCCCCCTCCTCACCCCGGAATTCTTCATTCCTTGTTATTTATTGGCATTTATATACTTGCTATTTGGTATTATTTGCTGCAGTGGGAAAGGGAAAATCCTGGGGAGAAATCTGTGAAATCCCTAAAAATCCTGCTTGGCAAAACCCTGGGAAGAAATCCGTGAAATCACTAAAAATCCTGGGGAGAAATCTGTGAAATCCCTAAAAATCCTGCTTGGCAAAGCCCTGGGGAGAAATCTGTGAAATCCCTAAAAATCCTGCTTGGCAAAGCCCTGGGGAGAAATCTGTCAAATCCCTAAAAATCCTGGGAAAGAAATCCATGAAATCCCTTAAAATCCCCGCTTTTTAAAGCACCTTTCCCTCCCTTTTTTTCCAGAAGTTCAGACAAAGAAAGTTCGGAAAGTTCCTCCGGGTTTGCCATCCTCAGTAAGTACCTGCGCTCCGGAGGCTTTGTTTGGGAGCAGGGGGTGGGATGAGCCCGTTCCCCTGGGATGGGGCTCGGGGAAAGGTAAGGAATGTTCAGAGCCTCGGCTTTGGAGGGCTTCGAGCCGGGAACGCGGCGCTCCGGGAATGTGGGAGCCGGGAATGCGGCGCTCCGGGATTGTGGGAGCCGGGAACGTGGCGCTCCGGGATTGTGGGAGCCGGGAACGTGGCGCTCCGGGATTGTGGGAGCCGGGAATGCGGCGCTCCGGGAATGTGGGAGCCGGGAACGCGGCGCTCCGGGGCCGGCGGGACCTGCTCGGGGCTCGCGCCCCGCACGTGCCGGGGGCTCCTTTGTGGGGCTGATTGATGGACTTGCAGCGGGAAGAATTAATGAGGAATTCCCTGGGAATCGTTCCCGGGATGCGGGATAACTCCCCCCGGCATTCCAGAGGGATGCAGCCTCGCATCCCTGGCATTCCAGAGCTCTGGGAGGGGCTGGGGGGGGGACCAGGTGCCAAGCGCTGCCCTCCAGGTGTTCCAGAGGCTCATTAATGCTCATTATCCTGGGTTTCCACCCCCAAATTTTCAGGAATATCCCTGATCCCTCAATTTGCTGAGGGTGGCAGGTGCCAGCCAGGCACATTCGGTAGCGTTTTCCTGGATTTTTCCCGTTTTGCAGTGGGAAATGGCCAGGTCTCTCCGTGAAATCCTTTGTTGGAACAAAGAATTCTCCATTTTAATTTGGGGGTTGTTTTGTAAAATGTGCGTGGGATTTTTCCCAGGAAAAAAGCTGTTCCAAGGTGCTTTTGTTCCAAATCCATTAAAACCCGTGGAAAAGCGGCGTTCGGTCCGAAATGATCCAGTATTTCAGCCCCAGAATTACAGCTGAAAAGCGCATTTGATTGGAATTTTTTAATTCAAGTTTTGCCTCCGTTGCCACTTTAATCTGTTTTAATGTCCATTTGCATCTCATTTGGGTACCAACATCCAACAAACCCCCCCGGAGAGGGGTCGGGATCGGGATCGGGATCGGGATTGGGATGGGGATCGTCCCTTCCCTACCTGAGGAATCCCTTTGGTTCGGCTCCAAACCTCTTCTCAGTGGCAATTAATCCTTGGGAATAGACAATCAATTAATACTGGAATATAGAAAATTAATCTCTGAGGGATTCCAGGATTTTATCCCAAATCTCGGGCAATTTGCGCTTTGCAAATAGACAGATATAAAATATATGGAAGTTCTAAATTGTAAAGTTGCGAAGTTATTTTTATTAATAATCACTCTGTAATTACCAAAATGTAATTAAAAAGAGAAAAACGCATAGAAACATCCACATTTATTCCTGAGGATTAATCAAACGGATCAAATCCAAACACAAGTGTTTTATGAGCTGCTAAAATAGGGAAATATTCAAATACGAGTCCAAATAAATTAATAACATTTATTTTCTTAATTAAAAACAAAGTCCCAAAAATGCATTTGGAATTTATTGCGCTCGGTGCTTTTTGGGGCTGGATTTTATTGGAAACTTGAAATACTTGGAATTATTTCATGAGCCAAAGAATTCCTGAGGAAACCCAATACCCACGCTATTCCTGAATATTTGAATCCCTCAAAACTCCGTTTTCTAGGAATAAATGAATGAAAATGTGGGTCCTGGAAGGGGGATAAAAGCGTTACATGATGGAAATAGGGAATTTTTAAGTGGAAATAGAGAGATTTGGGGCATTTCGGCTTCAGCTATCCCAGAATTCCATCTTTGCGGGGCGATGTCATGAGGATGGATAAATGGCTTCTCATCCTGAGTGCATGGGGTGGGAATATTGCTGGATTTTCCCTAAAACCCGGGTATTCCTGTGGGATTTGTGCGGGGGATCCGGAGCGGCGCCGGCGAGCTCAGGTGCTGGTGATGACATCAGCAGCAGGGCCAAATTCCCGGGATAAACGGGAATAAGCGTGCTGGAGCAGCTCCTCCTGTATTCGGGAAGCGGCGGCAGGTTTGGCAAGGAAAATCCATGGAACAGTGGGAACAATGGGTTGGGAAGGAAGGAATTCCAGGCGTGCTCGGGGGGGGGGGGTCTCGGGGGGTTGATCCCGAGCTGGGATCCAGGTGCTGCATTCCCAAAACTTGCGCCGGGTGTGGCCGCGTCCCTCCAAACCCGCCCGGTTTTCCCGTCCCGTGGGATGTTCCCGGTCGCCGCCGGAATCCGAGGTCGGGATTGGGCTCCCTGGAGCTTCTCCCGCCCTGGAGATGTTTTCCATGATCCTTCTCCCTGGCCACTCTTTTCCTTTACAATTCCAAGGCCTGCCGTGGGCAGAGGGGGGTGGGTGTGTTGGATCCCGGTTTCCGACGGAGCCGGGAGCTGCTGCACAGAGATCCCAAATCCTGCCCTGCCCATGGAGAAGGGATCCAGCTTCCTCCTGGCTGGGAGCAAACCCTGAGGAGGTGCTGGGGCCCCTCTTGCATCCCAACTTTCCGTCCTTGGAATTCCACGAGCAGCACCAAGGGCAATGTTTGGTGGGTCCGGTTTTTCCTGGGATCCCATTGGTTGGAATGGGTGACCTTGGAAGTCTTTCCCAACCTCAGCTGTTCCGTGGTTCTACCCCTGTTCCCTCCTGTCTCCTTGAGGAGGAACATTCCCGAACAGTCCCCGCTCCCGGGATCCTCAGGGTGGTGGTTCCTCACGGGGAACCATCTCCTTGGAATGGCCCCTGGGAAAGATGGGCCACCTCCCGCTTGGAGCAATTCCAGAAGCTTCTTCCAGAGGCTTCACCCCTGCCCAGGGCGTGTCATTCCCGATTGGCACCACGGCCTGGGTGGATTCCGGCATCTCCAGGGATGTTGCTCCATGGCGATCCTCTTGGGTGCTTTGGAGCATCCCAGGGTTCAGAGGACTCGGCTGGAAGGATCCTGGAATCCAGCCCCTGGCCGTGGGAGGACAATCCCAAAACCCCACCGTGTTCCCAACGCTCCTTGAATTCCGGTGCCGTGACCGCTTCCCTGCGGATCGTGTTCCAACCGCCCTCGGGGTGGGGGAACCATTCCCTAAAAACCTGGGTGGGGAATCCCAGACTGGGGGCCTGTGAGGAGCAGCGGGATGGGGAGACACCTCTTTGGGACAGAGTGACCTTCCTGGACACAGATCCAAGGAAAGGAAGGGAAAATGGGAGTGAAAACCCGGAAGCGCCTCAGTGTTGTTGCCGTAAAAGAGACTAAAAGGCACCAAAATTCCACTTAAAATAATTTGTTAGAATTTAAGGAATTGCATGGGGCATCTCCAGTGTGGAGAAGCGGCTGGAAAGGGATATGGATGCGCCAATATTCGTGTTTTCCTGGAAAATTGACACGTTTGGGCATCCTGAAGTGTTTTTGGGCTGCCCAAAATCCCTCTGAAATGCAGGAGTGAACCGTTCCCGGTGGGATCGGTGGGATCTGGGTTAGCCGGGACACAGACTCCCTCTTCAGCGCGCTCGGGGAAGTGCACAAGGATTCGGGAACAGGAGCAGGATGCAGGAGCAGAGTTGGGACAAGGATTAGGAGCAGGAGCAGGGGCTGGAAGCAGGAGCAGAGTTGGGACAAGGATTAGGAGCAGGAGCAGGGGCTGGAAGCAGGAGCAGAGCTGGGACAAGGAGCAGAATTAGAAGCAGGAGTAGGACCAAGAGCATTGCTCAGGAGCAGGAGCAGGAATAGGAGCATTAGCAAAACTGGGATTGGGAGCATTAGCAGAACTGGGATTGGGAGCAGGAGCAGAACTGGGATTGGGAGCAGGAGCAGAACTGGGATCGGGAGGAGCAGGAGCAGGAGCAGGACTGGGACTGGGAGCAGGAGCAGGAGCAGAACTGGGATTGGGGTTGGGAGCAGGAGCAGGAATAGGAGCCGGAGCAGGCCCAGGATCCGCAGCAGGCGGGACGTTCCCCAATCCCCCCTCTCCTCTCCGCTCCCAGCCGGAGCCCGAGCGGCCCCGCGGATTTCCCCCCCCCCCCCCATCCCAAGGCCTTCCCAAACGGTGCGCTCCCGGCTCCGGAGGTTCATTTGGGATTCAGGGAGGGTGCTTTTCCAGGAAGCACGCGCTCCCCTCGCCGACCCCGGAGCATCTGTTCGGATTAGCTGGTGCGACTCCTGCTTGGCACTGGGGAGGTGTTGGCGCCGGCCCGATCTGTCGAACGCTATTTGGGGATATTTACGCTCACCTCGCGCCTTCCCGGCGGGAAAAGCGTGCCGGGATTCGTCTTTGCCGAGCGGCCCGGGAGGAGGAAACAGCTTGCTGGGAACATGTGCTTCCTGTGACAGTAAAATGAACAAGCCCCTGCAGCGCCGCCTCCGGAATCGCTTCCCGAAGTCCGTCCCAAATGGGATCTGGCCGGGTTTTCCCGGCGGGTTTGGTGTCGTTTTCCCAGCCAGGCTCGGCTCGGGGAAATGGGAGCGTTGGATGCTCCTTCCCTGAGCATGGAAGTAACGAGGAATCAGGGAGGAAGGGAAGGGTTGGGCATGTGTATGGATTCAAAGTGAGGAGTCACAGAGGCCTGGAATGGTTTCGGTTGGAATCGTAAAATCCGGGATTGGTTTAGGTTGGAATCACAGAGGCCTGGAATGGTTTGGATTGGAATCACAGAATTCTGGAATGGTTTGGGTTGGAATCACAGAGGCCTGGAATGGTTTGGGTTGGAATCACAGAATTCTGGAATGGTTTGGGTTGGAATCACAGAGACCTGGAATGGTTTGGGTCGGAATCACAGAATTCTGGAATGGTTTGGGTCAGAATCACAGAATTCTGGAATGGTTTGGGTTGGAATCACAGAATTCTGGAATTGTTTAGAATTGTAGAATCCTGCAGTGGTTTGAGTTGGAATCAGAGTGCTGGAATTGTTTGGGTGGGAAGGGATTTTAAGGATCGTCTCATTCCACTCCCTGCCACGGGCAGGGACTCCTTCCCTAGACCAGGTTATTCCAGCTGGCCTTGGACATTCCAGGGATGGAGCAGCCACAGCTTCCCTGGCCTTGGGGACATCACCTGCCTTTGGGGCCAGTCCCAAGACCTTGGAAAATTCGGGATAGGGGAAATTTGGAACCCTGAGAGTGAGATGGGCAGGAAGTGCAGTCAAGGAAGAGACCACGGAACTGGGAGCCCCCTGGGCGGGGATTTTGTGGGATCATGGAATGGGTTGGGACCCCCAGGTGTCCCAGCAGCCCAGCTCAGCCTCAGAGCCATGGACAGAGCTGGGAAGAGCCGAATTTTCCATGGAAAAAGGACTGGCAGGGAGTGGTGTCCCATCAAACCTGAGCCTTTAACTGCTAGCTTCAATATATCCCTCGTGTTTGCTCCTTATTTCCCTGCTGCTGGGGGTGGAAACTGCTCCAGCTCATCCTCGGGGATCCATCCCAAATCCCTGCTTCTCCCTGCATCCCGCTTTTGCTTGGAAGACGCAGCTGGGAAGGAATGAAAGGCCAATTTGTGGCCGCCTTCCCCCAGTGAGTCCCCTCACCCTCCGCTTTCCCAACCTTTCCAGAAGATTCCTGGCACATCGAAGCCACTCAGGTGACAGCAGAGGGAGGGGGGGTGTCCCTGTGCATCCAAGGGATTCCAGGAGGGTGGGAAGGAGTTCGGACCCCCCCGGAACCCGCAGAAAAACGGGAGAAAAGGAGCAAAATCCCTAAAAAACGAGGGAGCGGAATTGGCTGTGCCGGGGCTGGGATGCTCTTGGTTGGGTAATTAGTGCCCATCTCCCAAGCCTTCCCGAGATTCCCGGTTAACCTTCCCGCCACCCTGCCCCGATCCCGGTTGAATTCCCCTTTATCTCCCTCAAAGAGCGGATTCCGGAGCCGTCTCCGTGCAACAGGTTCCCAAAGATTCCCGGGAATCCGCAGGTTTTCCCCCCCAAAAACTTCCCTTTTGCCTCCCGCTCGAAATGTTCTGTTTGTGCAAAAATTTGGAGAACCACCATAAGGGCTTCTTTGCATTTTTAATTTAGTAACTAACATATGAATAAATTTGCATATTAATGAGTTGCAGATTAAATCATGCATACATAATTGCCTCCTTACTGTGTTTAATGTTTGTCAAAACCTCCAGCCCGGGTTTGATGGATGGAGGAGGAAAGATTCCAATTCGATGTACCCTTGGAAGGATTTACACCCACAATTCGGGAGCCTTCCGAGCGGGGAATTCTCTGCTCCCATCCCAAATCCCTTAAAAAGAGAAAAATCCCTGGGAAAGAAGTGCCTGTCCCCCGTTTTGCCTGGTTTTCGCCTCGCACCGAGTCATTTACTATTCATAATCATTAATGCATCTCCTAATTATACAGCATATGTCGGTTAACCCCTTCGGAGCCGCTCCCTTCCCGACCAGCTTCCAGGATTTCAGCGCATCCCGGGATTCTTGCCCCTCCGCTCCGACCCCTCGCCTCAGCTCTGCCTCCTGGGGTGAGATTGGAGGGGAGAGTTCCCACTTCCAGGGGGATTTGGGAGAGGAAGGAGCCGTGCTCAGTTCCTGCCGGCTGCGGCCACTGCGGGGGGAGAGCCAAGGGCATTCCAAGGATATTGCCCCAAAATATCCCAAAAACCGGGCAGGGAATGCGGGTGGAAGCCGCTTGTCCCTGCCCGGAGCCCCCCTCAGGCTCTGAGTCCCCCTGGAATTGTGGCTCTGTGTTTTTCCAGCCTGGAAGCAGCACCTGGACACGACTTGCAGCTTCCAGACACACAGGAAAAACATGGATTGGCGGGAGGGGGGGGGTGTGCCTGGCTAAAAATCGGGATTTGGGTTGCTGAGAGCCGAGCTCCCAGAATTCCCGGGGTTTTGGAAGCCTGGAAGTGGGTTTGGCTTTGCCTGAGGGCCTGAAATCCCTGGCTTTTGTTGTGATGCAGATTCTTAGGGAATTAGGGAATTTGGAGAGCTGAGGCTTTGGGAAAAATGAAACCCCTGAGGAACAGGGAATTCTGCAGGACTCTACAAAGTCCCAGGGATTGCTTCGTTGGATTCATCAGGGATTCATCAGCCTGATCCATTGAGGATTTTTCAAGGGAAAGCAGTTGTAGAGGAATTCCAGGTTCATCCAGGCTGATCCAGGGAGCCCCTTCCAGGATTGCTGGAGAGGGACTTGGGACAAGGGATGGAGGGACAGGACACAGGGAACGGCTTCCCACTGGTGGGATTTGGGGAAGGAATTCCTGGCTGGGAGGGTGCGCTGTGGCTGCCCCTGGATCCCTGGAATGTTCAAGTCCAGGTGGGAATAAGCTGCTCTGTGGAAGGTGTCCCTGCCCACATCCCGGTGGGATCATCCCGCTCGGAGGAGGGGAGCGGGAAGCGCTTCCTGAGGGTTTTCCTCAGGGTGTCCTACGTGGAAAAAATCCCGCTCCAAAATGTGGGAGAGCGGCTGTTGTCACTCATGGAAGTAATTCCATGGAATTGTGGGGGATCTGAGAGTCCAGCCCTTCCCCAGCTCGGCTTTCAAATCCCTCCGGGATTGGGGATTCCAGCCCTGCCCTGGGAAGCTGTGCCAGGGCCAGCCATGGTTATTCCAGAGGGATTTGTCTTTATTCCAATGGGATTTGGTTTTCCTAAAGACTGAAATCCCAAATCCTTCTCCGGTGACTCCAGGCCGTGGTGCAGACACACAGGACAAAGCAGGAACCTCCCATCCCACAATCCCATAATCCCGTGGGTTTTATCCCAAAGGATCCTTGAATCCATCCTTTCCCATGGTGAATCCCAGTGGAATCCCTGCTCAGACCCGCCGTCCCGGCAGAATTCCCGGCTTTGGCTGGGTGCTGCCACCTGCAAGTCCTTGGCTCGGAGAAGCTCCAATATCCCGCGTCATCCACAGAAAAATAGGGAATCCTGGCTTGGCTTTGTTAGCCTTGGGGCTTTCTCCCTCAGCATTCCCATTCCCGGCTGTGCCGCTCCTCCTTTTCCTCCTCCTTCCTCTTGGAGCATCCACCTTTTCCTCCTCTTCCTCCTTCCTTCCCAATACCCACCCCGAACACGGCATGAGGGTTTGGTCGCTCGCTCTCCAACGCTATTCCCGGCTGTTGGGAATAATGGGAATTACAGGAACTCCGGGAATGAGGAGGGTTTTCCATTCCTTTCCCCTTGAATCGTTTTGGAAGATTCCCCTCGGAATCTTTGGGAATTTTGGGCGGATTCCACACCGAGGGTGGTTCGAAGGTTCCAAACCGGACCTTGAGTGATGAGGGGAAAATTCCTCCAAGCAGGAAATTTCACGGAGAATGGTGTTTATCCTTGAAACCCTGGTTATCCCAACCTCTGGCGCCGTCCTTTCCTGGGATGCTCGGGATTTGGGGGATGGGACACTGGGATATCGATCGTATTGAGTCCGTGTTTATTTTCGGGACATTTATTTCCAGCTCCGTGTATTTACCTTCTGGCTCCTTCCTTGGGATGATATTTGTGGATGTTTGGATTTGATACGTGTTTTTAGGGATGTGTTTTGGGGGTTTGAATTTATATATTTAGGGACACTTACAGCAAGGCTTTTGGGAATACTCGTTTTGTATCTGGTTTTAGGGATTTTTCAGGATATTGATTTTAAGGCTTATTTATTCCATATTATCCTTCATTTTATAGACATTTAATTTGTATCCCTGTTTTTAGGCGTCCTTAGGGCTGGTTTTAGGGATATTTCATATCTTGACTTTTAAGCCTCTTTGTTTCATATTCCACTGGTTTTATGGACATTCCTTTTGTAGGGAGATTTGTAGGGAGACCTTTAGAGGGGTTTTAGGGATGGCTTGGAAAGTTTGTTGGGATATTTGGGGCTGGGTTTCCTACACTGACTTTGGGATCTGTTCATTCCCTCTTGTGTTTCATTTTTCTGGGGATTCATTTCATGAATAGGTTTTTAGGGAAACTTCAGGGATGGGTTTAGGGGTAGGTTGGGGATTGTTCTAGGGATATTTATTTAATATTTATTTTGTAGACTTTTAATGTATATCTGCATTTTTAGGGACACTTTAGGGCTGGTTTTAGGAACGTTTTAGGGATAACTAAAGGATTTTTATGGACACCTTAGGGCTGTTTTTCGGACACTGTACGGATGGTTTAGGGATGTTTAAGTGTCTTTAGGGAGATTTTAGCGCTGGGTTTGGGGCCACTTGGGGTGTACTGCCACTTGTGCCACTGCCCATCACTGCCCAGACACTGCCCGGCCCTTGTGCCACTGCCCAGGCACTGCCCGGCCCTTGTGCCACTGCCCAGACACTGC
>JAWWEU010000448.1:0-11296 GCA_035583155.1 Acropternis orthonyx | reverse complement strand
CTCTCCTGGAGCCCCTTTAGGCTCTGCAAGGGGCTCTCAGGTGTCCCTGGAGCCTTCCCTTCTCCAGGTGAACATTCTCAGCTCTCCCAGCCTGGCTCCAGAGCAGAGGGATTACAGCCCTCACGCAGGAATTTAGGAAAGGCAGATGAGGACCCAACAAATGATGCAGAACTAGCAGAGCTACAGACCACTAGAAGGGAATATTTAGTTTGAAGTGATTTCATGCATCACATCAGTGATAAAATCCCAAAGCTCTCTGGGATAACCAGATTCTGTTAGTCCCAAATCAGACTGGCAGGAATTATAAAAAAAGCAGGCAGAATTTCTATGCTAAGCGGGATGGTGAGATGTTCTCCAGTCCTTTCTCCTCAAGGAGTACACTAAAACAAAATTCTCCTGAAGTTTTGAGATGAAGAGAAACCTGCATTAGGATCCCTGAATTGGCTGGGTTGGGAGAGGTGCTCCTCCTGTGCCAATTTTTATATAATCCAGGAATATCAGGGAAACTCCACAGCCAGGGACATTTCATTAGGCAGAGAGGAGGAATCAAGCAGCCCCAGAGCAGGTGACATGGTGTCACCCCTGTTTAATTAACAGCCAGGCTGATAAAGGCTGCAGAGACAGCAGTGAGACAGGAGCCATCCTAGTCCCGCCAGGATGGATTATGGAAAGCAGGTGTCAAAGGGAGCTGAGCTGGGCTCCCTCTGCGCACAGATTACAGGTCTGGCAGCTGCAGGAACGGTGGGATTAGTCCCTGTAAGCTGTTTGACTTTATCCCTGGTCTTCTGCTAAGAGCAGATCACCAAACGGGGCTGTTTTAATAGGATTACTTAGGGAAAATCACAAATACAGGCCCCACTCTCTGCTTTGAGGTGAATATGTGGGTTTGATCCACAAGGTAGGGATATGACAACAACTGACAAGAGCTGGGAATGGCTCCTATGGATTTTCAGGTAAAAGTGATGGCAAAAAAATGACCTGTCAATACAGACGAGGGGAGCCCACATGCAGATCGGGACACGGAGAGAGTGGCAGTGACGCAGGAAAGGTCAGAGTGACAAGTCACCACCTGGCTCAGAATGAACTCTTCAATTGATACCAGACAAAAAGTAATTCCTGGGGTGCATAAAGATGTTTTATTTCTAAAAATAAAAAGCACTGTTGGGAGAAATCCTGGATTAGGGAGTTGTGCAAGTAGGTCCAGGTAGAACCTGAGACACAGAGACTGAGACATAAATTCTGCCATTTCAGGGAAATGTCCCAGGAATTAAGAGTTCAGACTGTGGCTGGGGTCGAGGACAGTGCCTGTCAAATCCCCTGTGAAAGTGAACCCTTTCCAAGGGAGACCAGCAGAAAAAGCAGGATTCATGAGGCAGAAATGATCCCACCCAAGTGTCACTGGAGGCTCACCAACACCACACATGGCTCAGGGAACTCCTTTGGAGCAAGAGGCACCCATAAGGAACACAAAGTGGTTATCATTACTTATCTCAGCTACTTTACCATTACAGGAAGAGCACAGATAAAATAAAATAATTAAAAATACAATTTAAAAAAGAAAGGGTGTTTGGGTTGGGTCTCCCAGGGACTCTCACCAGTGGTTACACCAGCTCTGCTGCTGTGTGGGATCAGAGCCCTCAGTCTGGCAGTGGACAATGAACCCTGCTTCAGATACCCTGGGATACGAACACTGGCTATAAAGAGGTTTCTGCTTTCCTCTGGAGGCTGGTAAGGTTTGTCTGGTACCACAGAACAGACCAACAGGATCCAGAAGGGACCTCCAGAGAGTGTGCAGTCCAACCAGCGGAGATCTCAGACCATGGGCACACTTTAGGATAAATCCATCAGGAAAGCCAGGCAAGGAGCTGCTCTGAGTCTCTGTGCTTGCCAGCAGGAATGTTGTTTGCTTCCTGTGGACAACACAATTCCTGCTGCCCAGCACCTGGAGAGCCATTAGGCCACCATCCAAACCCCTCTCAGGCATCCCCTCCCAAGAAATGAAGCAGCTAAAGCTCATTTCACTGAGCACAGGCCAAAGATTTCTTGATGTGGAAGTTTTTTTTCCCCAGAAACTCCCTGAGCTGACTGGAAATTCACATTGCCCTGCTGTGGAAGGGGCTGTGCTCCTGACTGGGATGTGCATCTAGAAATGGGATGTTTGTTCTCATTCCCTGAGCTGGACAATGCAGCAGGATGTTTGTGAATGCAGATCCCACGGGACAAAAATCAGCAAGAGATGGTTTTCTTAAAGTGCTTAATGAACTGGTGGAAGTCAGCAGTGCTGCTCCTCAGGGGAGTTCAATGGATCTAGCTGGGAAAGCTGGGAGACAGTGACAGCAGGAGCCATGGGAACACACCAGGAGAGAAATAAGCAGCTGACTGTGACACATTTACATTCTGATCCTTTTTCTTGCTGGGAGAGAGGCTGGTGATCATCGTGTCTCCCTTTGGACATAACACAGGGCACGCAAACCTCACCCAGGAGCCTCTCCCCAAAGCTGTGTCTGCAAAGGAAATTTGGTCTTGATTTAAGGCAGTAACAAAAGTGACTGCAGGCCAGTTTATAGCACCTTCATGAGATCAGGCTCATAATGTCATGACTTGCAGCAATGTGACCTTTTTGGAAAGCATTTGTTCTTGGAGGTTAGAATTAATACATCTTCCTGCTCTGTGCTGGAACATCTCCTCCAAACTGCCTCCAAAATCCCCAGCAAGAGTGGCAGGCTCATCACTTAACTAAAAAATTTCCTACATAGAATTTCTTCAAGCAAGAAAGAAAACTATTACATTCAGAGACATTTATAAAACAAGCATCACTTGAAAGGACCTTGAAAGTACAGAACTGGTTTGGTCTAATCCATTAGGAAACAGCTTTTTTTTTTTTATTTTTTTTTTTTCCTCCAATAGATTGAAGTGAGGGGAAGGTGTGGTTGGAGTGGGGGAGACACAAGTGGCTGTGGAGGATGCACACTGGCGTGTGTTTAACAGTGGCCAGATACAACAGAGCTCTAAATCTGTTGGAAGGGAAGGAAGGCGCCTCTTTGTGTGCGCTGAGGAAGCTTTTCACACTGAACTCTTACCCACAGACATTCTGTAGGAATATTCTCCCCATTTCTCTCCATGCTCTCATTTTACCCACCAAAAAAGGGAATGTGATACAGGCAGCAGTGAACTGGACATTTTACTGGCCAGGCTCCATTTCCAGCAGCCCAGATTCAAGAAATAGTATATTTTAAATGGTGATCAGTGGCTGGGAAATGGAAATACAAGCAATTAAGTACTAGCTCTGCTCTGTAGTCAAGTACAGGCAAATAGTCCCTCAGGTAACCGTGGTATTACCACAGTCAGGCCTCTCCTAAAGTCCTGCCATGCCCTTGATCCTCCCAATTCATGGAGTGTTTGCTCACTAATTGAGCCCCAGACTGCAGCTCAATCCTGAAGCAGCCTGTTCCCATTTTAATATTTCTCAGAGACCTGTCAGGTTTGGAGTGTCAGCCTCTTCTTCAAAATTATTTCCTAAATACCAATATTATGTTGTAAAAATGTGATATGGAGGAGAAGAAAAGGAAACCTTGTGGTGGATCCCCATGGAAGTGCAGGGAGTGACTGACTCAGGAGCTGAGAGCCTCCCTTTCTTGCACTCCCTTGCTCCTGAAGCTCTGTTGGAAATCTGTCTCTGGCTCATTGTTATTCCATTTGTTTTCTTAGAGTTTTAGGGGCTTGGATTGTTTCAAAAGTGTGCTTCCTATACTTCAGAGAACCCCCAGTGATTGGGAAAGGAGCCCTGCAGGAGCCCACGAGCTTTAGTTGTTCTTTAAGTTGATTTTTGGAATTTTCACCTTGGCTTGAGCCCGGCTGAGCAGAGGAGGAGGGGCATTGTGGGACTGCCGGTGTGTGCAGTGCGGGGACAGCTCTGCAGGACCCCTGGAAAGGCTCCAAGGAGTGCCCAAGGATGGGCAGAGCTGGAGCACATCCTGACCCTCTGAGTAGTGCAGGCACCACCCTGCCTTGGAGAGAAAGGGGTAAAAGCACAGACAGACCATCTTCAAGAACTTGGCAAATGTCATTCAGGGCCTGGCTGTGGCACTAGATCCGAATGGATGGAGAAGGAATGGAGGGTTGAGCACAAGGCAAGAGCTGCTGCAGCATCACTTTGTCCTGCAAACCTGCAAACCAGGGTGGAGCTGCGGCCTGGAGGATTCCCAGCTCTGCTCTGCCTTCCAGCACAGACACAAATGTGCCACCCCAGCTGGTCCTGGAATGCAATTCCAGTGCTGGACCTTGGTCCCACCCTGGTACAGCCGTGCCAGGGAGCTGCTTTGGGTTTTTTTATAAAATCTCAAAAAATAAAAACAATCCAGAAAAAAACTACCCCAAAAGTTCAACCTGATCTATTTCCCTTTCTGTAAAATTAACATTTTTTTAGGCTTTGGAAAGATTGGCATTGTTTTGTGCTTTTGACTTTGAAATCCAAAGTTGAATATTTTGGTAATCTGGGTTGTGACCTGCATTGGGCATTGGCCACAGAGGGGAAACAGCTGCTCCAGCAGTGCTGCAGCACTGAAAATTCTGGGAGTGTTGGGAGCTCTTCAGAAAAGTTGATTTCCCCTGGAGATCCAGTCAAGTTTTCCTGTCACAGCTCATTTCAGAGGACACGGGGGTTTATCCTTTTTCTGGGCTCAGCCTTGCCAGAGCTCAAGAAGAGTTTGAACAACACCCTCAGGCACGTGGTGGATTGCTGGGCTCTCCTGTCACCAGCAGCCTCCACCTTCCCTGGAGTCGTGAGTACAGACACAAAGAGCAGCCTCTCAAGAGCTGCTGTTTATTTCGAGCTAAAATAGACTTTTGAATTCAGCCTTGAAAAGAAAAAAAAAGTCTTTGCCAGTGATTTGTTCTGCTGGAGCCCCGTTTGTCTCTGGCTTCTGATTACAGCGCCCAGGGGATGCCCAGAGAATGTTCTCAGAGACACACAGACGCTTGTCTTCTTCCTTTCAAGCACTTGGAAACTATCGTTACTGCCCTGCCACGCTCCGGAGCTGCCCCTGCTGCCCCACAGAGGCTGGCAGTGCCCTCCGCACACTGCAGGGAGCACACAGGGCTGGGCAGGGATCAGCCGCCACTGGGGCGGGGGCGGATGAGCTCCATCCTTAGGAAGTTAATTATTCACTGGAACTGGCTCTTCCCTGGTGAATTCGGTTTAATCTTCACAGCACAATTTCCTTCAGAAAACACGAGGATCGTAATGAGTCAGGCCCAGAGTCTTCTGTTCTTTGCAGGTGAGCATGTTAATTTTCTCTATAATCAGTTAATCGCAAAAACTTGAGCTATTGATGACGAGTTAGAAGGAAATCAGTGCAAACACCTTGTCTATGTCTCGTGAGGGAAACCATCGAGGAGGAGGCTGGCACTGGAAAGAATCCAGGAATTTTGAAGCTCTTTGTAAAATACTCGGTCTTAAAAAAATTCAAAAAGAAGATCAGATGTTTAGCAGTGAGCTGATTTATTCCTTACTGTTCTCTTCTTTTGTTTTCTTTTTAAGAGTCCTCAAACTTTTCTGCTTTTTAATTTCTTTCTCCATTATAACGCGAGTTCCAGATTCCCTTTCAATGTGTGTGTGCCTTTCCATTGGAGCTCTGCTTCCAAAGGTTTTATACCTCCACCAGTACAATTGGTAACTCTGCCACCATCTCAGCTTTGGATTTCTCTTTGGTTTTTCAAACATAAACTACATTCTCTCTTTTCCTCTTTCCAGCCTCATCAATCTTTGCTCTGATTCCCTATGGCTGAGCCAGCCCAGCCTCCAGGTCCTGCCACTGTGGGCACTGGAAGTCATGGAATACTGGAGTGGTTGGATTGGAAGGAATCTTATAGAACGTCTCATTCCAACAGCTTGCCACGGGCAGGGAACAAGGTGAACAAGTCCTCAGTGAAGTGGCAGTACCAGGGTGATGTTGTTACTTGTCACCAAAATCTCCTGCCATACATTTGGCATGGATGACAACACCGAAAAGCCTCTTCATCACACCTGCTCTTGGCTTTGGAGGTTGGAAAGTTCCTGCTCTGTCAGAGCTGAGAAACCAGCATGGTCAGGGAGCTGGTCCAGAATGTCCCTGTGATGCTCAGCAGCCCCCATGAGTCTGGAGGCAGCAGGAATAACAGCATCCATGAATCTGTTCCTACTGGACCAGATGAAAGCATCCAGAGGCAGTGGGCAACAAGTCCCTGAGCCCCACAGTCCCAGTGCTCCTGAGAAAGCCTCTGGGATGACACCAGACAGGCTGGCAGACCCTTTTTCAGCTTTCAGGGAGGAGAGCAGGTCTGCCATTCCCCAAGAACAGCCCAGCAGAAGAGCATGAAATGCCTTTCTTTGTGCCAGTAATGGCCGGAGGCAGCGGCAGCACGAAGTCCTTTTTTGAGTGCAGCGTTTCCAACAGTTATTTCCACCAGGTCAGAGGTGCCAGATCAGAACAGAATTTAACTCCTTTCAGTGTTGCTGAGGCTGAAATCATTAAGGTTGTGGTGCAGTGTCTGTGCAGACCAGCCCGTGTGCTCCTGGCACTCCTGAGACACACCCAGCATTCACCTGAAGCACCAAACCCAGCATTGCAGCCCGAGGGGCACCAGGGAACAGGCAGAGGCCTTGGAACAGCCCAGCCCCTGCCCACCCTGGGCAACACTTCTGTGTGCAGGAACATTCTCGTGCTGGGCGCTTCTCCACTGGAACCTGCTCTCAGCCCTGGGCTATCTGTTCTCCAGAGGTGTTTTATGCACCTGATGAGTTTGGTTAATGGCCATAAATTCTGACATTACAAATGGAGCCAATGCAGCACAAACACATTTGTAGCATTTCTTTGCTGTAGCACTTTCTACTAATTCCACACAAATACTCTAATGACAAGTAGAGCTTCAAATGTGCCTTGATTTAATAATAAAAAAGCAATAACCTCCCATCCAACCATCTCCAGTGCCTGAGAAATAAAAGACATTTCTGATTTGAGCAGACTCTTCACCCAATTAATGTGAGTCATAATTTCATGCATTTTCTTTCACAATTTGGTATCAGGAAAGATGCAAATGGAAATTGTACACAGGAGATCTATCCCAGGACGGAGGAGACGCTTATGGCAACCTCAGTAACTGCCATCAACTCTAATACAGGCAGGAACTTGACAATAAACTTCATGCAGAATCACCCACCGAGGAGCATTGCTCTGACAGCAGAGCCACTCCCATCCACTTGGCACTGAGCAAGAGATGTTCAACACGATGTTTGGCAAAGGGGAGCTCTGCCTTCTGGCCTGCCCTGTCTGGGCTCTGTCAGAGCTAAAGCTTTACCAGTCACCAGATTTGTTCCAGCCACACACTGCAATTTAAGGAAATAAATACATTAGACAACGTACACAACAAAGGGGTTTGGCAATTCTTCCAAGTATTTGTTTTAAAAGAAGAGAAAAATAAAGGTAAATTGATCTCGCTAATAAGAAACCCTTCACTAAAGTGATTCTGCCAAATGAAGAGGACTTGGATTTATTCTGAGGTCTCTCCTCGTGCTTAGGGAAGGCTGATTTGGGGTTTGTTTTTGTCCCACATACCCAGTGCCAGACTCAGCCTTACGAGGAGTGTCTGAGACTCTCAATGATGCAGGGGCTCATGCAAGGATAGAAGTGGCCCAATGTTAAAAAGGAGCTGTTTCATCAAAGCCCTGCTCAGTCACATGCAGAGGCTGTGCAGTGTTACATTAATAAATTAAAGGACCTCGGGGCCTGGCACAGAATTTTTATTTGAATGTATTTAATTGCATTCCTAACTTCTTTTTCCCTGAAAATAGTCTTTACACAGGGCACTCTTCAATTAAAACTGATACATTCAAAGTGTTTGAAAACATTCTGGTTAATTCAGCTGAGGGGAAAGCCATGGATTGAGAGCCTCACATGTGGGAATAGCTTAATTTTCCTCCCTGTCCTTTGGAAAACAGGCTGATTGTCCTTTCACTTCTGCATTCAAACCCAGATGGTGGGTGGTGTCTCCCACAAAAGATGGGGCATGGAGCTTCCTCCAGGTGTTTCCATTCATAGGGAAGAAAACTCCTGTTCAACATCTTTAAGTTCCACATCCTTAATTTGTAAAGATGCCACTCATCTAGAGCTGGCAGGGAAGTTGCTTCACTCAGGTACCAGCTCTGAGGGGCTGAAGTTTAAAAGATTTAGACACTGGTGAAAGGAAATGCCATTGAGTGAATTTCACTTTCACTAGAATAATTGTTTTGCAAAAAAATACCCAGGGATAACTCCTGCCAGAATGTGCCCCTTCCCAAGATGTGCCCCAAAGGTGCCCAGCCCAGCATGGCAAGAATTGCTGGGCTCACAGTTTGCCTTCTCTCCAGTAACATCCCAGTTTATTCCATGAAATGTGAAAATATGGCCTCGTGCTACATGTCCTATCATTTTTTCTTCAGTTCCAGGCAATAAATGAAGTTTCCCATGACAGAATAAAGTACCTCATATCAGTAAATCCGGGGGAACCCTCTCCAACAGGCAGCTCAACCTCCTTCAGCCTTGCAGCCAGGCTGGGTGGAGAGGTTAGGAGTCCCACTCTCCCCAAGATTTACTGAATTTCAAATTCTTTAACTGTGCACCAGCTTTCCCCAAAGTTACAACTCATACTGAAAAATAAACTCCATCGGTGTTTTCCCCTCCCCTTGTCGTCCCATGGCTCAGTTACTGAATACATCCACAGTATTTCCAGATAAGAATCTGGGTGTCACAGGCTGTGTCAGCAGCTCAATTAAGCACCACCATGGAGGCAGAATTTACACTTTCACTCCAGGAAGACAAAGGTGTTGGTAGAGAGGGTCAGGCAGCAAATAATATTTTGCTTCCAGGTTCAGTCTTTAATCACAGTCTCCTATCACAGGTCCTGCCTCAGCCTGGGAACTCACAGTGTCAGCACAGGTATCTGTCTCTAGGGATGAACACAAATAACTTACAGACTTATTCTTCATGTGTTATCTGATGTAGATACCTTAGGAAAATAAATCAGTTGTTTCCTATACCTGCAGAATTATTTGCCCATCAGAAGGAGCATTTTTCACTGCACTTTATCAACCCCAACCGTCACCCAGACCCACTGTAGGACAGGAGAGACTAAGGAGCTACCAATAGATTAGTTTTTAATGCCAAATATGAACTGAAGTCCAGGTTTCAGGGTGTCAGTAAATTGCTGCACAGATGGGTCTGACAGTGCAACCCCCTTCACCTCGTCTACCTCTGCAGGAACCAGTGGCTTCGACAGCTCTGATCTCCCTCTGAGCTCAGACTCCGCAGAGGCAGCTCACGGTGCCACAGCACAGGGCTCAGAGGCTTAAAGGGATGCTGGGGAGGTTCACGTGGTTTTCTATGGATGTTGGAGGTTCTGCTGATCCCACATCAGAAAGGAGCTCTAAGGATCAAGGATTTCAATGAACTCCTGTGCATCAGCAGGATCATGGAAACTCTGCCTCCACGGGGCAGTTGTGAGCCCAGCACCAGGAGCTGTGGCAGAAACCCTGGGCATCACCAAGGAAAATCTGGTTTTGCTTTAGCTGCCACCATCACACCACGGCAGCTGGAATCCATAGAACGACAGAACCACAGAGTCATGGGATGATTTGGGTTGGAAGGGACCATAAAGCTCATCTCATTCCTATCCCCAGCCACGGGAAGGGACACCTTCCACTAGACCAGGTTGCTCCAAGCAATTTGAGCTCAAAATTATTCTTCCTGAACTAGAATAGAAGTCAAATTCTAGAAGTAAATAAGCTGGTGAGAAGCTGAGGGGGTAAGAAGGGGAAGGGGCACAGCAGAGAAGGAGAGAATCTTGAAAAACAGAGATAAATTAGTAGTTACCAATATATGAATATTTTTTAACAACATGGCTTCTTCCAGCTCCTGTCTGCAAGTTCTAATTACAAATTTTTAATTTACCAGACACATTTTGTATTTCCCCATGTTGCATTTTGCCTGCCATGGGAAGAGATTCATATTTTGACACCATAAAAGCCAATTCAGATTTCCTTGAGATAATGATTTGTTATTAAGGTTAGAAGCCTTTTTTGCATAATTCAATTAGAATTGTTTTTGACATGTTAGGATTTGTGATATTGGTTTTGGATGGCAAATGTAATTGTATTTCCTTTCTTGCCATGAAAATACTGGCTCTGTAAGAGCTTATTTCTGGTTTTACATTAATGCATTCTTTTATCATGTGGTTATTCCTTGCACTAAACTTGAACCCAGAGTGATACGTGGGGAAGGGAGATGAAAAAACCTGAGGAAATGAAGGAAACTCAAGATCCATGTGCCTATTTGGGCATGTAGGAGCAGAAGTCTCACTGCTCAGGGTGTTGGGGTCACTTCGGGTTATTTCTGAAGTCCCACTGGAAATAATTGTGGTTTCCCTTTATGTGTGATAAAGTGAAGGACTGAGCTCCAGTGCTGGTTTTGGGGAGGTTTGTGACATCCTAAGGTATTTTGAATATTAAATAATATTCCCTCTTGACACTGGCGATTCCTGCAAGATTCTGCATTTCTCTGTATGCTTTTGTTTCTGTGAATTGAGACTCATTTCTCTTGCCTGGGAGGTAAAATACTGGGTAAATCCTGTGCCTTGCTCTGCCTCTGACTGGTGGGAAAATGGCTCTTTTTGCAAGGGAAACCAGAAAGTGTTTAAAATTCATAAAATAAGACTGGAATCACATTATCCACCCAAGTGGAGGGTAGAGCTGCACATTTGGGTTCTTTTCACAGTTAGATGAGAAAGGGTTTCCAAGATATTCTTCCAAGTCATGTGTTTCAAACCTCATTTCTCAGCCCCCTGAGCTGATTGCACAGGATATGTTGCTCTTCTCTCCTCATGGGCATTTCTCAGTTGGTAGATTTGGAATCACAGGATCATTAATGTAGGAAAGATCATCAAGTCCAGCCTTAGACTGAACACCACCATGCCCAGTGCTGGTCTGCATCAAACTGTTTTCCAAGATTAATGAAAATTATGAGCAAGAACTTGAGCAATTGCTGGAATAATCTGAAAATCCAAGTGACTGGCAATCATTCCATGCAGTTCTTCTTGGCAGAAGGGTCCAGTGGTGGGACTGAAGAAACTATAAGGACAAACAGTCAGAAAACTGCAGACTGGTTTGGGTGGGAAGGACCTTAAAGCCCATCCAGTCCTACTCCAGGCCGTGGGCAGGGACACCTCCCACCAGCCCAGGCTGCTCCAAGCCCCGTCCAACCTGCCCTGGGACACTCCCAGGGATCCA
>JAWWEU010000447.1:0-11313 GCA_035583155.1 Acropternis orthonyx | reverse complement strand
TGAGTTTTTGAGACTGCTGAAGGAGAGGGCGAGTCAAGCCAATTTGCAGAAGTGAAAGCCATTCAACTGGCCCTAAAGATTGCTGAATGAGAAAAGTGGCCTGTATTGTATGTCTACGCTGATTCCTGGATGGTGGTTAATGCCCTGTGATGGTGGCTACAGCAATGGAAGAAGGCCAATCGGCAACGCAGAGGTAAACTCATCTGGGCTGCTGCATTGTGGCAGGATATTGCTGCATGGGGAAAAAACATGACTCTGCTAGATGCTCACATGCCCAAAAATCATGACAGTGAGGAATATCAGAACAATGAGCAGATGGATAAGACTGACAAGATTTGAATAGCTCAGATAGACTTAGACTGGGAGTGAGCTATTTATAGCTTGATGGGTCCATGAAACATCAGGACATCTAGGAAGAGGTGCGACATACAGATTGGCTCATGATCGAGGGGTGGACCTGACCATGGAGGCCATCACACAGGTTATTCATGAATGTGAAACATATGCAGCCATCAAGCAGGGTCACGCGATTAAAATCTTGGAATAGAGGGTGGTGGTTGGGTTTCCAATATGGTGAGGCCTGGCAAATTGACTGCATTTGACCACTGCCACGAACACACCAAGGTGAGAGCTACATAATAACCATGGTGGAGGGAATGATTGGCTGACTGGAAACATATCCTGTAAAGAAGCATCATCTTAGGCCTTGAGAGGCACATTCTGCGGTGACATGGAACCCCAGAGAGAATTGAATTAGACAATGGGACTCACTTTCAAAATAACCTTATAAAATCTTGGGTAAAGAACCATGGCATTGAGTGGATATATCACATTCCTTATCACCCACAAGGTTCTGGAAAGATTGAGAGGTATAATGGACTGTTGAAGACTATGTTCAGAGCGTTAGGTAATGGGGCATGTAAGCATTGGGAGGCAAATTTAGCTGAAGCCACTTGGCTGGTCAACACCAGGGGATCTGCCAACCGCCCTGGTCCTGGTCAAACCAAACCCCTACATACTGTGTGAGGAGATAAGGTCCCTGTACTACACATGGAGAAGGGGGTGTGGGTTTGTCCTCCCATGTTTCGGGCTTGGTGAGCCTTTTGTGTCTCTCACCAGAGTGGAGGACTGGAGTGGGGAAAGAGCGGCTTGTGGTTTTGGAATGCATTTATACAGAAGGTGAAGGCAAGCTCCTCTGAGGTGCACAGCAAAAGAAGCTACAGTTGCCCTTGCAGTAAGGGAAATACTGATTGTATTTAAGGGGAAAGAAATTCTCAGTGAATTTCCATCCTTGGAGATATTCAGAAATTGACAGGGTAGGCCCTTAGAAACCTGATGTAACTTTGAAGTTGCTCCTACTTTGAGCAGAGGATTGGTCCGGGGGTCCCTCTAAGCCTTAATAGATCTATGATTTTGTGATAGTTTTTAAGCTTTTAAAATATATTTTCAAAGTTCAGTATCTTATTTAATGCATTTACATGCCTGATTTTCAAATTCTATCTTTAAATGATGAAAGAAAGAGTGAGAGTAGTTGTACTAAAGTATCTTGCACAGAGATGTTTTCTACAGGGTGTTACTCAAAGTAATCATAATTGCAAGATCAGTTACTACATAAGATTTTTGTTCTTTGTCTCCTATTCCTATAGATGGACTTTTTTTTTTTTTTTAGATAGTCTGTCATATACCTTTAGTAGCTTGGTGTTCTTTCACAGTAGTGATATTTAAAGAATATAATTTGATCTTTTCTAAATAAAATATTTTATTCTCTTAGGTACTTAGAAGTTATATGCTGAAATAGGATCTCATTTTGTAGGTAAGTGCATGAAGGAATGCACTTTTATTGTAAAGCTGTGTTAAATGTTAAAAGATTGTTAATAGTAAATACAGATTCTGAAGATGAGCTGTTTGAAATTGTGGATTTGTTAAAATTTTGATGACCTTGAGAGCTGCAGAAATAGAAGTAGAATGAAATTTAAGTGCCAAATATTGATACATTTAGAAATTTATTAGAATTTCTGCTGTAAGCAGATAGCTTTTCAGCTGGGTATGACAGAAGAAGCATAAGATCTGTATATTAATATTATTACAAAATGCCTAGTCAGTCATTAGTAAAATGAGACTCTAAAAAGCATATGCAGTTTTTTAATCCATCAGGAGAGGTATGTCTATGTAAATATATTCAAGTATCAGAGTATATGCATTGAGATTGCATCTGTGCATGGTTCATGTGCTCAGGAAAAAAAATCAGATGGTATCAAACATAGAGGTTGGCAAGAAGATTGGGAAAATTTATTTTATGTGAAAACTTATTTTGTAAGAAGATACAGCATAAGTTACAGTGCAACAGTCTGAACTAATTTGTTTACATAGCTTCTGGGCTACAGCTGGCTCATGTCTAACTAGCTCAGAGTGTTTACTGATTGATACTCTAATATTTCACCTATTCATGCAACAGTTTCCAAGCTTCTCTCTTGTTCCATTTCTGAACTTGTGGCCATGTTTGGTTTTTTTGGGGGTTGGTTTTGGGGTATTTTTTGGGAGGAGGATTTTTTTTTAAGTGATACTTCTGCTATTAAATTTGTCAAATCTGTAAACTGCTTGTGTTCTACAGCTCTGTCTTTAGAGGGTTGCTGAGATATGGTACAAATGAGCTTTCTACATATTCTGGAAGGGTTCACATCTGGAAAGTAGAGGAGCTACAGGCAGATTATGGAAGAAAAAGGGAATATAAAATGACTGAATAATCCTAGTCTGGAAATTGATATGAAGCTCTAAAATGCAGAAGAATGAGATACCAAAACTTGGTGATAATTAAAACCAAGGTCATGGGTTCAATCCCTTGTACGGGCCATTCACTTAGGAGATGGACTTGATGATCCTTGTGGGTCCCTTCCAACTCAGAATATTCTGTGATTCTGTAAATCTTCCAATAAGAATGTTAAAGGCAAAATGTTAAGGAAGAAAAGTTGATGAAATTAATAAATGCTTGAAATACATTATGTGATATGTACAAGGGTGTGATAAATTGTTTAATAATTTCTGATGTATTTAAGATAAAAAAGATAAAAAATGTAAATAATTGTGAAAGTTTGGCTTGGCTCTCTGCCAAAAGCCAACCCTCACAGGATAGATTTCCCCCTCCCTCTCCTGAAAAGGCAAAAAAGTAGCAAAAGAAAATTGTAGAAAAAAATTTATATATTTACACATATTACATATATTACATTTATATACAGTTAAACACTATGTACAAAGCAGCAGGGACCCCCAGACAACCCCAGTAGGGGACAAGGGAAAGGGGAAAGGGAGACAAAAAAGGGAAAAGACAAACAAATATATGCAATCAAAACTTGGGAATTAATAAATAACGAACACAATAGAAAACTCACTACTTCCCTTAGGAAAAGCAGATTCTTAACCTCTGCCGCCAGCCCAGACAAACAGCACTTGGACAGGCCTCGCTCAATGCAGATAAGCAAGGCCAAAACACCAAGGTCTGTCACCGAGCTAAACCGAGAAGGAAAAGAGAGGGAAAGAATCTCCTCCTCCAGGTTTTATACACCTGATTACATAAAGACATGGGATGGAATACTTCCTATATTTTGACTCCAGTTACCAGGGAAGGCCTACAAAAAACCCATCACAATAATGAAAGTTACAAGAACCCAAAATTACATTACAGGACTGCTATCATAGAATCATAGAATATTCTGAGTTGGAAGGGACCCATCAGGATCATTGAGACCAACTCCTGACCCTGCACAGGACACCCTAACAATCCCACCATGTGCCTGAGAGTAGGGGTTGCCCCATCCCAGGTGGAGAATCTGTCCCTTGTCCTTGTTAAACTTCATACAGTTAGTAATTGCCTAGCCCTCTCATTTGTCCAGGTCTCTCTGTAGGGCCTCTCTGCCTTCAGGGGAGTCAACAGCTCCTCCCAATTTACTGTCATTGGCAAACTTGCTGAGTATCCCTTCCAGTCCTGCATCCAAGTCATTTCTGAAGATGTTGAAGAGCACAGGGCCTAAGATGGAGCCCTGTGGAACCCCACTAGTGACAGGTCACCTGTCTGATGTCACTCCATTCACTGGTACCCTCTGTGCTTGACCTGTGAGCCAATTGCTCACCCACCACATGATGTGTTTATCCAGCTGTGGGCTGGACATTTTGTCCAGAAGGATCCTGGGAGAGACAATATTGAAAGCTTTACTGAAATCCAAAAAGATGACATCAACTGGCTTCCCTTGATCAACCAGGTGGTTTACCTTGTCATAGAAGGAAATCAGGTTTGATAAGCAGGACTTTCCTCTCATGAAGCCGTGCTGGCTGTGACCAATGACTGTGTTGTCTTTCATGTGTTTTTCAATACTTCCCAGAATAATCTTCTCCATAACTTTGCATTGAAGTGAGACTGACAGGCCTGCGGTTTTGGGCACCACAATATAAGAAAGATATTAAGCTATGGGAGAGCGTGCAAAGGAGGGCAAAAAAGATGGTGAAGGACTTTGAGGGGAAGCTGCATGAGGAGGGGCTGAGGGTACTTGGTCTGTTCAGCCTGGAGAAGAGAAGACTGAGGGGAAACCTCATTGCAGTCTACAACTTCCATGTGAGGGGAAGAGGAGGGGCAGGCACTGATCTCTTCTCTGTGGGGACCAGTGACAAGACCCAAGGGAATGGCCTGAAGTGGTTTCAGGGGAGGTTTAGGTTGGATATTAGAAAGAGGTTCTTCCCCCAGAGGGCGGTTGGGCACTGGAACAGGCTCCCCAGGGCAGTGGTCACAGCACCAAGGCTGACAGAGCTCAAGAAGCATTTGGATGATACTCTCGGGTACACAGTGTGACTCTTGGGGATGGTGCTGTGCAGGGCTAAGGGTTGGACTCTGATCCTTGTGGGTGCCTTCCAACTCAGCATATTCTGTGATCAGAGGGGCTGGGTGTGGTTTAGCTTGATTTCTGATTATAGCCTATTAGGCACTATCAGCCTGGTCAAGTTCAATCGGCACTTGCACGAGCACAAGTGCACAAATAGTGCAGTTACCAATTCAGTACTATAGGTCTGATCACATTCAGTAAGGACTTGCCCAATCCAGATTCACAAATAGTATGGCTTATTGAAGCAAGAGGTAAGCAGGTTCAGGATTGACGGTGATAGGTGCACTAACTAAGGTAAGTTAATGCGTGTCACGACAGAATGTACAGTAAGAGAGAGCTAATAGTGAGAGATATATATATAAAAAAATTAATATTTGTGGATATGCTCCAACAGTTGGAGGCACAAAGCTCACCTAAAGGCATCCTTTCAGGGGAGGAGGAGAGACAGTCCGTCAATCAATCCCAAGCAAGCAGGGGTGTTTCCCCCCCTCACTTTTTTTTTTCCTTCGAAACCCCCCTTTTATACTATAATTTTTGGCCTTTCCAAAATGGGGTAGAACACTTGCATGCTATAGGTGGTGTTTGGTGACTGTGGCCATACCTGTAAGGCATGTTTTCTTTTCATTTGCATTCTTAGGGGTGTGAAAGTTAATATGCAAATAGGGCTTAATGAACATCTTGGTTACTTTTTGTCAGAATTTATAGTTTATAGAAAAGGTAGAATAAACACTTTGGTCATCCTCCACCTGCTGATGTGGCAGTACAGGCTGCCTGACCTTTGCCAGATAGTCTTTGAGTGCATCCTTATGTCCTTAATGGACCAGATTTACAATAAGGCTTGTTATGCATGGTGAAGGGGGAGCAAGGCTAATGGCAGTTTGAGGCTCTTCATTAGATGCTGGTTTAGAAGGTGTGAGTTCATCTCATAACAGTATTTGAAACTGTCGTTCAAGCATTTCCTAAGTAACAGTCATTTAGTTGAAGAGGGGTTCTTTATTCCAGATGTTGTTCATAGTCTTTTTCTGCTACAAATATGTTTTAGCTGTTTAAAATATTCCCTATGCTAAGTGTTTAGATTTTTAGTTTTAGTTCATACTTTTAATTTATTTTTATTAAATCCACAGATGAAACAAAACTTCTTTAGCAATTTAAATTAGGTACCTAACCCTCTGGTTGGAGGTTAGAGATGTAAACCTCTATTCAGGTGATACTGGGTGAATTGCTTAGTGTGAGGATTCATAACACTTTTAGGTCACTAGGAAGGAACTGAACTCTTTTTTTAAATTTACTTATCTTCCTGCAAAATTAAATCCTTTCATTTGTGGAAAACATGTAAATAAAACCTCAAGCTAGTGGTATAAGTATGTATTCTCCAGTAGTCAGTACAGAGATACAATGGTCTGCATAGTTCAAATGCTGCTATAGAGCATTTTGTGCTGGAAGGGATAAAACATCTGAAGTTTTTTACATCTGTATTGGGTTTGCACAGCCATGTTTTGGTAGCAGGGAGCTACAGAGGTGGCTTCTGTGAGAAGCTGCCAGAAGCTTCCCCCCTATCCAGCAGAGCCAATGACAGCTGGCTCCAGGACGGACCCACCAGTGGCCAAGGCCAAGCCAATCAGCAACAGTAGTAATGCCCCTGTGATAACATATTTAAGAAGGAGAAAGAAGTTGTGCAGATGTAATTGCAGGCAGGGAAGAGAGGAGTGAGAATATATGAGAAAAGCAACTATGAAGACACCAAGGTAGTTCAGGAAGGAGGTGCAGGAGGTGCTCCAGTTGCCAGAGCTGAGATTTCCCTGCAGCCTGTGGTGAAGACCATGGTGAGGCAGCTGTGCCCCTGCAGCCTGTGGAGGTTAACAGTGGAGCAGAGATCCATCTGTGGGTTGTGGAGGAGTCCACACTGGAACAGGGGGATGCCCAATAGAGGCTGTGACTCCATGGGAAGCCTGTGCTGGAACAAGGTCCTGGCAGGGACCTACGGACCCTGGGGAGAGAGGAGCCCATGCTGGAGCAGGTTTGCTGGCAGAACTTGTGACCTGGTAGTGGACCCACACTGGAGCAGTTTGTGAAGAACTGTAGCCCATGGGAAGAACTGTCTCCTGTTGGATGGACCCCATGCTGGAGCAGGGGAAGAGTGTGAGGAGTCCTTGTCCTGAGGAGGAAGGAGTGACAGAGACAATGTGAGAGGAACTGAATGCAACTCCTGTTCCCTGTCCCCCTGTGCCACTGAGGTGAAGTAGGTAGAGAAAATCAGGAATGAAGTTAAGCCTGGGAAGAAAGGAAGGGTGGGGGGAAGGTAATTTTAAGATTTGGTTTTACTTCTCATTTTCCTACTCTGATTTCATTGGCAATAAATTAAACTAATTTCCTGAAGTCGAGTCTGTTTTGCCCGTAACGGTAATTGCTGAGCGATCTCTCCCTGTCCATGTCTCGAACCAGGAGCCTTTTGTTTGGGGGAGGGGGAAGTGTGAATATGATTTTCATGCATCTTTAGCATGCAACACATAAATGCTGTCCTCTCCTGTGCACCCAGCAGAGCCCCACAGCATCCTGTGCTTTTCCAAACATTCCCCAATCCCTATAATCTTTTGCATTACATAGTCCTGCCAGGCTGCTGCCATCATTCACAGTCCTTTCCCTATCTCTCGTGGATGTTTGGAAAATCCTTATTATATGGTACACAAATTTCATGCTTGAAACAAGGATGGAGGACAGAGAGTTAACTTTAAAATGTTCATTTGTATAACGACAGTTTGCTTTGGTTTGATAGTCAAAGAAAAATACCTTTTGCTCCATGTAGTTTCTCCAAGAAATTAGCGTGACGTAGGATTGGTGGGGGCTATCCAGGTCATCAAGTTTAGCTCCTGCAATAGCTATAATAATACAGTGGTTGTCTACCTTAGAAGAAGCCAAGTAAAATTGACTCCATGTACTGTTTTGTCCCATAATTTTGTTCTGACAGCATTACCATACAGACAGTATTACCCATAGAAACAGAGAATTATTATTAGAGCAAGATATTAAACAACTGAGGATGCAAGTATAAAACAGTGGATAAAGAGGTAATGGATGACAGGGTATTATTTTAGGGCTTTTTTGCAGTTTTTCAACTTATTTTCCAGCTCCACTCTCAAAGAGCACTGCCCTTGCTACATTTTGTTGCTGAATGGTGTGTTAGACAGCTATGAACGGTCCTGACTGGTGGTTAGTAGTTCCAGTAGCTATATCATAACTGTTCTGTGGACCAATAAATCTGTTCCTACTGAAGCTGATTGTTCAAGAGACATTTTCTGTACTAATTTTTGGGGTGAGGGGTGTGTGGAAGTTTCTGCTTTGGGGGTGGAATGTTTCAGTATGTATCCTTCAAGTTTTAAAAATCTATTGCAGTATGTTGCTGTATCCTAATGGTCATTTAATAATGAATTTACGATCTGGTAGTTCTTGAAATAAAATTATGTGAAATAATAGTAAAAATTTACAGATTTAAATGCAACTAAATGACCTCTTCCATTCTTAGCTCCTTTACTTTAGTAATGTGCAACATTTGCTTTTCTAGCTTAATGACAAATTAAAGCAACACTTTTAACCCTTTTAATTAATAATTTTTCTTTTTATGGAATAAGCATATTGCAATTCCTGGATGCATTTCACTTTTTACCAAAGTGGTTACCTCTGCAAAGGCTTATCTAGATACACATTCTCTGTATATACTAAATTTCTCCTTATGTTTATAACTTTGGTTATTTTGGCCTTTTTCTTCCTTTGCTTTGTGAAATTAGATTTCTAAATGGAAAACAGTATTTCAAATAAGGAGATGATATTAATTTGTCATGTAGGTTACTAAGATGGAGTATACACTAGAAACTTTTGCAGACATATTTGTTAGAAATTTGTGTGTGTGATTTTTTTTGGTGGTCTTAGTAAAGGTGCAGGTTTTGCTGATGAGTAATTTCTGTCAGTGAATTGATCTAAAATATGGAAAAAATATGCTCTTATAAGAAGCTATTGGACTAGGGAACTGTGCTTTTTTATAGCTAAAAGTTTAAGTGCTGACTGAAGCAGTAAGCAGAGGAAAGTTGATTATGTCTTTTTCTTGTTTTTGAACATTTTGTAATGATGTATCTCTCTTTCCTGGTTTGTATTTATTTGTACTAGTTAGACTGGGAAGTTTTGCACTCTTGAAAAAGGGCAACGTCAGATTTTAACTGTGAAGAACAGACCATTTCCTTCTCACTTTAACCCCCTAATTGTTAATTTATAGAAATAACTTAGTCCTTCTCATTTTTATTATTTTTCTTTTGTATTGATCTCTATCTTTCATTCTGCTAGTTTTGGAAAGACATTTAATATTGAATGATGTATTTAAAGCAAAATAAGGAAGTGATGTGTGACAGATTTTGATAATGCTTTTGAAAGTATTGCTGAGTTCCTGATGAGTGTCTATGTTAAGCTCTGATTATTTACTCTTTCTTAAGTTTTTGTGTCTTAATCAGCTTTTAATTTATTTATGTCACTCTGCTTAGTCACCAGTTTCTATTACAAAGTCTCTTACAGGTTGTTCCAGAAACAATTTGGAATCAGTTGTATGTAAATTGTATATTTACAAGCACCATCTGTAGTCATACTTTTCATGGCATTTTAACAACAAGAATTATGTAAGCATAACTTGGAATCATCATGAGTTGTGGAGTTGGGTTTCTTAGTATCATAGTTGCATGTTGTAGTGGGTTGATCCTGGCTGAATGCCAGCTGCCCACCCAGCCACTCTATCACTCCCCTTCCCAGCCAGAAAGGGGAGAGAGAATAAGATGAAAATGACTCATGGGTTGGGATAAGACAGTTTAGTAAAGCCAAAAAGCAAAAGCTTGAGCACACAAAAGCAAAGTGGAAAATAACAAGGTTTATTCTCTACTTCCCATTAGCAAGTGATGTCTAGCCATGTCCTGAGAAGCAGTAATGGTTTCTTAGCAGGCAGCCATTGGAAACAATGAATGCCCCCCTTCCTGGTCCTTTCCTTAGTTTTTATATCTGAGCTGATGTCATATGGTCTGGAATATCCCTTTGGTTACTTTGGGTCAGCTGGCCTGGTTGTGTCCCCTCCTAGAATCTTGCCCTCGATTGGGGAAGGAATGTTACAGTGCTGATGCTGCGCTCAGCAGTAGCCAAAACACTGGTGTGTTATCAACATCCTTCTAGCTCCCAATGCAAAGCACAGCACTGTGAAGGCTGCTATGGGGAAATGAACTCCATCTCAGCCAGCCCCAATACACCCACGCAGCACAACTCCAAGACACGAACAAAATGGCGCACAGACCCTCCACACCCACGCTTTTTCTCCTGACAACAAACCACACCTCTCTCCTTCTTGGAATCCCTTACTTCCACTCCCCTGCGGTGATCTGAGGTAGTATAGAATAAAAACCTAGACACACTGACACATCTGCAAGCTCTGCACCCTCGCTGCTCCTGCAAAAAATAAATTCTATCCTGGCTGAAAACCAAGACATTATCCAGCCCTTATTCTCTACCATGTACATCATACCCAGATTGTACACCTTCCAACTATATATTAGCTTAGTTGGTTAGAGCATGGTGCTAATAACACCAAGGCTGTGGGTTCAATCCCCACATAGGCCATTCACTTAAGAGATGGACTCAATGACCCTTCTGGGCCCCTTCCAACTCAGAATATTTTGTGAAATCTGTGACATCCAGGTGGTTGAAATCCCCCATCAAGATGAGAGCACGCGAGTGTGATGCTTCCTGTAATTGAAGCAAGAAGTCCTCAGTCAACAGACTGCCCCTGATCAGGTGTTCTTTTTTAGTCAGGTCCTTGATTTTTAAAACTGCTGAGATTAGCTCAGTTGGTTATTGCATGGTCCTAATAACGCCAAGGTCACAGGTTTGATCCCTGTATGAGCCATTCACATAAGAGTTGGACTCAATGATCCTTGGGGGTCACTTCTAACTCAGAATATCCTGTTACTCCTTATATACATATAAATGTACACATGCACAGGTATCATTGCCATAGTCAAGAGACTCCAAGATATCTATTGAGTACATTTAGTCCATGATTGTGGGTTCTATCCATCCTAGATGTCTTCCAAGGCAGGAGGGCTGGTGTGCTGTCGGCTGGTTGTAAACTGCATCAGGATCTCATAACTGGTGTATCTGGAGCAGTCCATCCTCATTGGCCATGGGAGTTATGGCAATACAGTGGCAGCATCATTTAGCAACCAGTATCATACAATTCATCATTACAGACTGTTTTCACCCAAAAATCAAATCCCCTTGAGGTACACATCGTGTTCCCCCATCCCACTGCATTGCCCACCAAGTGCACCCATGTCCTTGAGCAAAAGCAATCCCATGGATGGGTTTGCCTTTGCTTGAGGCAGGACTAATCCAAACTGTCTTCCCTAACACATTCCTCATATGC
>JAWWEU010000446.1:0-11337 GCA_035583155.1 Acropternis orthonyx | reverse complement strand
GAGTTGCAGAGAGCCAGAAGGTCCCCCCTGAGCCTCCTTTTCTCCAGGCTGAGCCCCCCCAGCTCCCTCAGCCACTCTCTTCATAGGACTGACATTCCACAATGTGGAACACACTTCCTTCCTTCACACAAGTGCTTTCATGTTGTAGCAGTTGTGCATATGCAGCTCTCAACTTTTTTAACATAGATCATCTATAAATTGATCTAAATGTGTATCTATTAAATCTCAGTCTGCATGTGTTAAAAAACTACCAGCACTAACGAACAAAATCAGTGTAACCAGATTCCTTTCTTTGGTTTTTGTGACCGTAAGATCTTTAAATGCATTTTCATCTTCTAGCATCAGGTGGTCACTGTCTCTGGTATGTGATAACTACTTTTGTATTCATTTTCCAGTGATCTGTTAAAGGTCAGCAATGGCTAAAATGTGGACAGAGCCTTGAGGATCCCCAGTGCACAGAACCAGCTGGCTTTTGCTCCCAGTGACTGAGTTCACCACTGCCATGTTTGCAGTGAATTCACTGAGCTCAGAGGGATGGCTCGAGACATGAGGTGCTGCTTGGCTGGGGAAGAGCCTTGGCAGAACTGGTTCTTCTGTCAGTGCTGTGGGTGAGATTTTGGACAGCTGTGCTTTGTCAGCAGCACTGACTTCTGCAGGCAGGGTGGGTTTTGCTGTGGTCATGTTATTGTGAGGAGCAGCTTTTATGTTGTCTGTGATTATTTTGATTGTGTTTGTAAAGACTTACAGACTGTTCTCAGATGCTGTTAATTGTTTATCATGTATAATGGCTGTGCATACAACCAACACGTGGAGATGGGATCAGAGGGCTAGAGCAGCTCTGCTGGGAGGGAAGGCTGGGAGAAATGGAGAAGAGAAGCTTTGGGGTTACCCAACTGTGGCCTTCCAGGACTGGAAGGGAGCTGCAAGAAACATGAAGACAGACTGTTTCCAAGGACCTGGAGGGACAGGACAAGGGGAATAGCTTCCCACTGCCAGAGGGCAGGGTTAGGTGGGATATTGGAAAGGAATTTTTGGCTTTGAGGGTGGGCAGGCCCTGGCACAGGTTGGGCAGAGAAGCTGTGGCTGCCCCATCCCTGGGAGTGTCCAAGGCCAGGTTGGACGGGGCTTGGAGCAACCTGGGCTGGTGGGACGTGTCCCTGCCCATGGCAGGGGGTGGCACTGGATGGGCTTTAATGTCCCTTTCCACCCAAACCATTCTGGGATTATGTGATTCTGTGAAGAGTTGTTCTATCCATCTAAATTTGACTTGCTGGTGTTAAAGCAACAGTCAGTTTCTTGGTATTGGGAAATGACGTGACAGTGTCCTCTGGTGGCCTGCTGGATGGACTTCTGGTGGATCTGCTGCTTTCTCATTTGGTTCTTTTTTCATTTTCTTTTTTAATTGGAAGGAATTGTGACACATCTGCAAGGGAAAAGGCTGTACTTTGATCACTATCAGTGATTTATGTAATAATGTTATTATATATATATATATATATATATATCTATATCTTCTACAGCAGCCTACTGGCTGATATGAAGGGCAGGGATCAGTTTCTTTAAGGCATTTCAACTAACATACATACATATATGTATATAAAAAATACACATCTGGTGCACCTGCACAGATGAAGATTCAGGGAAATGAATGCTGGAACTTGCCGTAGTAGGTGGTAGATTTCACTGTGACTTTGTTTCTTTTTGGACTGGATGTCAATTAAAAACAAACCAAAAGAAGCTTTGAGCTTGGCTAGACTGGATTTTTAATTCACTAAGAATTCCATGTGAAGCAGGAAATTTCAGGTGTCTGTGAACACCTTTCACAGACAGGTGTTAAGAGGAGGTGACCACATCAGATGTGGATATGTAACACAAGCTGGTAATGTTATTTATTAATGTGCATGAATCCCACCAGCCAGAAGCAACTAAACAAGTGACTCTTGTCCTACCAGCAGGTGACTGGTTTTGTGCTCATATTTATTTACAAACTCCTGAGAGTGAAGGCAGGAACTACTGGCAAAGTTATTATATAGTAGAGCATTAAGGGATCAAAGTGAGACCTTCTGACATTCCAAACTATTAATCTGCTAAAAGGAGTGGAGGCTCATTATTTTCCCCCCATATATGACAGAACTGCAAGCTCTCCAAGCACCCCTGACCTGTGGGGCTCAGCACTGGGGCCCAACATCTCCATTTTAACCCGAGGAGGGTTTTATCTCTCAAGGTCACAGAACATAAACCCGCTCCCTGAGTCAGGGTATAAATGAGTGTGTTGAGAAAGGAGCACCAGTCTGTGTCTTAGTAATTCAGGTAATCCCAAAACCAGCAAAGACAGAAAGGAGGTTTTAAAGCACATCATGATGCAGGTTTTCAATGGACCAATGAGCCTTTCACTTTGGCAAGTGTTTTTCAGTAAAACTCTCTGGGAAAAGGTGTGGGGGGTTTATGTTTGCCATGAGATGGTGATTTTTTTGCAAGCTAAGAAAACTGAGGAAAAGGTTCAACAAGTGCTCCAGATATTTGAGATTTCTGCAAATAAGAAGAGTTCCTGATTAAAGTCTCATCTGGCATTGAAGTCTAACCCCGCTTAGGTTAGTGTAAAACCAGTACAACAAAAGTGACTTTATCTTAATTTTCACTGTTGTGTCTGCCCTTTTCCTTCACTTGGGGCAGCCCTGGGCTTCAGGACCGTTTTTTTTTCCTTAGCTTATTTATGGAAAATACACAGTAAGTACAGTATTTAGGCACAGCATTGTGAGGGCCACATGGGCAGGCTTGTCTGGCTCAGTGTGATGCAGGACTCAGCTGCCATTCCATGTGCACCTTGGAATCCTTTCATCTCTGTCAAGGGTGTGGAGTATGCGTGTAACCTGACATTTCCAGGTGTCAGCACTTCCCTAGAAGGCAGCCTTTGCATGCACGGATATTGAAATTCCTGAAACTAAGGAATATTAAGTTTTCATCAAAATCCTGCACAAAAATCTCCCTTCTGTAATTACATCGTGGGCAAAACCCCAGAGAATCCCAGGATGGTTTGGGTTGGAAGGGACCTTAAAGATCATCCCATTCCACCCCCTGCCGTGGGCAGGGACACCTCCCACCAGCCCAGGATGCTCCAAGCCCCGTCCAGCCTGGCCTTGGACACTCCCAGGGATGGGGCACCCACAGCTTCTCTGGCCAACTTACCCAGAGATACAAATATCCCAACCTCTTGGGACAGGTACTCATAACAAACATATATTTGGACTTTTCACCCCACTGAATACTGAGCTGTTTTTCAGCTTAAAGGGAAAACCTCAACACCGAACTGATATTGACTGGAATTACAGAAACTCCCATAATTATTGTCTGGTAAATTTTCAGGTTTGGGTTGTTACAAATGACTTCATGAATCCTGTAAGGGACTTTCCAAACATGGATTTCTCACAAAGATTTGTGATGCTCAGTGCCCTTTCTGCCTTAGAAGATGTTCCCCTTGGTTTCTGGTTACAGAGCTGACTTGTTGGCAGATGAAGCGATGGCATTTTTCACCTGAAGCACGTCTGACCCAGCTGTGGGTGAGGACAGTTGTAGTTTGGCTATTCCAACAGCTTGATTTTTCCCATAAAAAAATAGAAAATGCTGGATATGGAAATGTTGCTGACAAACAGAGTCTGATTTATGAGTTTTCTGAAGATCTATTTACTCTGCTAAGAAAATGTGCCAATTAGCTGTGGTGACACAAAATATTTTAAAGCCATAATTAGGAAAGCACTCTGGTGGTTTGTGGTGTATATTTTCTAATTTCTTGTAAATAATGAACACACTTTCCCTATGAAGGAAAGTCAAATCCTGGCTTGGTTGTCCGACTGGCACAGGCTGGGCAGAGAAGCTGAGGCTGCCCCATCCCTGGAAGTGTCCAAGGCCAGCTTGGACAGGGCTTGGAGCAACCTGGGCTGGTGGGAGGTGTCCCTGCCCATGGCAGGGGGTGGCACTGGATGGGCTTTAAGGTCCCTTCCAACCCAAAGCAGTCTGTGATTCTCTGGATCCAGGTTTCATATTTGGTCATTTAAAGTACAGTGAGAGAAGTGAAAATAGTGGAATGGTATCCCAAATATCAGGGAACTTAGAGCCTGCATGGAACTTTGTTTGCCTCTCAATTTCATCCTTAAAATGCCATGTTCAGGTAGTGACTCTTCCACCATTCCCTCCTGGATTTTTGTTGTTGTGCCATCCTTTCATTTATGAAGAAAAGAGAACATTTTGCAGAAGTGCTCTATTTCCCAACACTAATTCACCCCTTTCCTCCTGTTGTATCACACCATTTGGTTCTCACAAATTCCATGATCCTACATAATTTCTGTTTGGTTTCTAACCGGATCTTCAGTGTTTTGATTTTGAGCATCCAAAAGGAAGAAATGTGGAGAAAAAAGACCTGTGGAGGTTTCTCTTGCTGTGGTGTCACCTCCCAGCTGTCAGAGGTTGGGCAGGTCAGAGTTGGGTGCCCCTGATGTGCCTTGTGTGCCATCTGCTGCTTCCCTTGCCAGCTGAATGAACAACTTCCCACCTGCTTTGTGCCATCAGGATTGTGCAAAACAAGTGGATCAGATATCGAGGCTTGCTCTGTCTGTGGCAGTAACTGGAATTTATTTCAGCTCACACACACTGTGTGAAAATGTCCTAATGTCGTAATAGTAGAGAAGACAAAGCAGGAGGGATTGTCTGAAATCAAAGGAATGGTTACTCAGAGTAATGAACTTCCTAAATTCCAGAATAAATGTAATGTAGTTCAGCTCTCCCCCCCTCCTCTGCCCCCATCACAGAATCCCAGAATAACCAACTTTGGGTTGGAGGAACCTCAAAGCTCATCCCATCCCACCCCCTGCCATGGGCAGGGACACCTCCCACCAGCCCAGGTTGCTCCAAGCCCCGTCCAACCTGGCCTTGGACACTCCCAGGGATGGGGCAGCCACAGCTTCTCTGCCCAACCTGTGCCAGGGCCTGCCCATCCTCCCAGGGAAGGATTCCTTCCCAATATCCCATCTATCCCTGCCCTCTGGCAGTGGGAAGCCACTCCACCTTGTCCCTCCAGTCCCTGGGAAATACACTGTATTTATTCATGTATTGTATTCCTCCAGAAATTGGTCTGGGAAAGTTCTCACCGTTTCAGCACCAACAATGTGAGAGTTCCTGCATTTTTTGGGGTATAAGTTCCTGAACAGCACAGTGGTATTTGTTGTTACTGTGAAGTTATTCAAAATACCTGTCAGTACTAAGGTGAAGTTTCCTTTGGTGAATGACTATATTATTGCAGAACCTCAAAACTTAATCATGGTTAACAAAGAACCTAAATATTAATGCTGTCACCTGACTAATTGGCTTTTGACATACAGGTATTATAGAAGATTAATTGTGCTGTCCAGCCACCATAAAGATTCTGTGCCAAAAATAGCATGCATTTAATATGGAAAATAATTAAAAAATCAATATATGATCCAGAAATGTCTCAGGTTTTATTTTTAATCTTGCAAATGATTCGTAGGACTTGAGCTGAACAGCAGAATTTCTTCAAGAGACATTCTATGCTGTGCCTTTAAAATTCAAGGCAATGACTGCAGAGGTAGAGGGAGAAAAGCACTGACAAATCAGCTGCACTTGTTCGTGGGTTGAAGAAAATAATCTTACAAAATAAATTACTGTCTAAAATAAAGTCATGGGTAGTTTTGAGGTTGCAGCTACATCAAACTGATTTAAATTGTTTCCTGAATTCTGGAACTTGGAGAGGCGAATTGAACATGTCTGTGTGGGCCATTCAAAGGTTTGATTTTTAGGACTGAAAGGATTCGTATTTATTAAATTAGCAGTGCTTTTCAATTGTGTTTTTTTTTCTCGGGGTCATAATAGACAAAGAACACATGGTTTTTCTTACAAATTCAAACTGTGCCTGAAAACTGGAGGGGTGACATGGGTGTCTGTGCCTGTGGTCGGTGAGGGTGACCCTTGGCTCTCATTGCTCTCTTCTGCTCTGCTGGTTTTGTTCCACCACAGCTACAGCTCCAGGGCTGCTTCTGCAATATGTGTGAGTGAAGCTGCTCGTGGTTCTGGCAAAGAAACTGGTCCTGGGAACTGTTGAATCCTGTCTAGTAGACTCTTAGAATTGTTACGGCTGGAAAAGCCCTCCCAGATCTTCAAGTCCAGCCCTTAACCTGGTCCACCATGTCTACCACTGACCCGTGTCCCCAAGCGCCACACCCACACAGTTTTAAATCCCTCAGGGATGGGGACTCCCCACTGCCTTGGGCACCCCATTCCAAACATTTACAAGCCTTTCTGTGAAGGAATTTTCCAAATATCCAACCTAAAGCTCCTCTGGTGCAACTTGAGGCCATTTCCTTTTGTGCTGTCACCTGTTCCCTGGGGGAAGAGAAGGTTTCTTTGTGAGTAAGGAAAGCCATTCTGTTTTCCTTTAGGTTGTGTGTGCGTTTGAGCATAATTGTGGGGTTTGTCCAAGCCAGTGACTGGGTTCACGTCACACTGATTTCCATTCTGGAAATGCCACGGGGCCAGGTGCCCTCTCCCAGCCTGATCCCTGCAGGTGCTGAGACTCAGGTTAGAACTGTGGACTATTTTCTCACTACCAGCACAAACTTTGCAGAGTTTCAGTACTTCAAGTGTCAGTTTTGGGGTGTTTTTTAGCATTTCTCTCCCCTGTTTTGGCCAGTGTTAATGATTGCTGCTGCCTTTCAAAGAAATGTAGCATTGCTTTTTCATGGAAAATGTACCATTAAATTGCAGATGTCATGGATGGAAGCACTGTGACTTGAAGAAAAGAGATTTGACATGCGAATATGTTAGGATCTAATTCCATTCTTGCCAAAGTCAGTGGGAATTGTAAAATTGACTTCCAGTGGGAAGGGGAGCAAACTCAGGATGCCAAAGTTAAAAATGTAAAGACTTTGCTGTTTCATCACAAATGCTAATTATTCTCCTGAAGCCATTTTAAGCATTGCTTAAAAGTTAGGTGGTTAATTATATGGTTAATGAAGTGAACACAGTATTGCAGAGGGGTCACCTTCTGCTGTTCAAAGGCAGCAGAGGTTTGGTCCTGAGCAGCAGTGAGTGCTCTCCACTACCCTGGGATTCCATGGGCCTGAGGTGCTCCCCAGCAGGGGTGGCAGTGGGTTCCCAGTCCTGTACTGGCCACTTGGGACCTTTGATCATTTTCTAGAGGAGCAAAATATTAGGGGTGGATCAGTGGTTTGTGTGGGAATCTCCAGGGGTGCTTCACAGCTGCTTCCTGACAATCCTCTTGGCTTCTGACCCCGTAAAGCAGAGTGGTGACATCTCTTTTTATGGTTGACTTTTTTCCTTGTTGGATTATTTTCCAGCAAGTGCTTAAATCTACACAGTCTTTGAAGACAGAGGAATTTCTTTTGTGTATCGCACCTTGTTCGGTACTTCATTTTTAAATGTATTAGTTTTACTTAAATACATAAAAGTTTGAGGTTGTAGCATTCTGGTGCATGCCAGGGGATGGGGAAATGGTGCTGGAAAACCTTCAGGAAGCAGTGGCAGTAAAAACTTGAGCTTTTATAATTGAAAAGTGGTGGGTTTTAGGAAAGCTCTATGCAAGTTTAGCACAATGTTGGTATCATAGGTCTTCCTTTGTGAGGGTGTGAAATACTTGGGCATTGGAATCAAGTGAGATCAGTAGGATTTGGGGTAAAACCTCATACATCATTCAAGGTCTTGCACATGCAAATCAATGACATCACTCTTTTAAATCTGCTGAGCTTTTACTGAAGCTTTTTATTCCTGAGAAGCTCACTTGGACAAACCTCCACTAACAGCTTTAAACCTGCAGTGTATTTGCTGCCAGAGTCAGATTGCTTTGCTTTGGCAAGAAAGTCAAGCACTGACCCTTAAAGCACTGCTAAAATGTACAGCCCTCCCCTGAAGGAGCTGGGGTTTACCCTCTGAGACCAAGGTAGAAGCTCTTGCTCTGCTTTCAATCTCCTGTTCCCCTCAACAGCCCAATGTATCCTCTGCATTCATGGGAAGACGCAGAGTTTTCGGAAGCTTGATGCTGCTCAGGATGTGTCACTGTCAGGTGCTGCAATTCACTTCCTTTTATATAAGCAAGAAACTTTGGGGATTTAAATTTCTCAAACTTTTGTCTTAGGTCTTTAATTCCACTAAGTGAGCAATATGTTTTAATTTCCTTTAGTAAATTATGACTTGAAGTGTATTTTTTGTTTTCACTCCCTCAGAAAGTGACTGTTGAGGGCGATATTAATAAAGGTTTAGTGAAAAGGTAAAAAGAGAGTGTTGGTTGAATTAGTGGTGCCCATTTTGTGCCAGCATAACCAGGTTGATTGATTTGGGATTGCCCTTTGTGGAGAGGAATCCACAGGCTGTCAAAGGGGTAGGTGGAGTGAATTTTCCCCTTCCATATCCACGGGTGACTGTGAAATCACGGAATGGTTTGGGTTGGAAGGGACCTTAAAGCCCATCCCATCCCACCCCCTGCCATGGGCAGGGACACCTCCCACCAGCCCAGCTTGCTCCAAGCCCCGTCCAACCTGCCCTTGGACACTCCCAGAGATGGGGCAGCCACAGCTTCTCTGCCCAACTTGTGCCAGGGCCTGCCCCCTGTCACAGCCAAAAATTCCTCCCCAATATCTCATCTAACCCCACTCTCTCTCAGTTAAAAGCCATTCCCCCTTGTCGCTGTGTTTCTCTTTTGCCTTTGCACACCATGGCACTTCCACTTTTGTGACTACACGAGCCTATTCCTGTTCTTCCCAGAGGTGAATCATGGCCAGGGAGCCAAACCCCTGCTGAAGAAATGGGATTTTCTGGGCTGTGTGAAAGCACCTGCATAGCGGGGCTGGGCTGTTAAGGAGATGCTGAGCTGCTGATGGTTTGAAGCAGCACATCCATTTTAAACTATGGAAAAGAGGGACTGCACCTATGGGAGTACCAGCTATCAATGAATAGAGGTCTCTCTGCTCCAGCTGAAAGCCAGGTAAATTCACTCCCAATTTTACCAGTGAGGTGTGATTGGTTGGTCCAGAGTATTGAAAATGTCCATCTCTGTACATAACTTGTCACACCCTGATTAAAAAGGGTTTTGGTAAATTACAGTTTCCTGAGGGGGAGAATAAATAAGCTTCACTTCACAAAATTAAACTCATTATGGACATTTGAAATTATCCCCATAGTGTGTTTGGAATTTCCATTTCAAAATGGCTTGTTTGCTACAAGAGATAAAGCTTTCAGATTCATAAAGCTGCCACGAAATGTTAAAAAGCACTTTTGGAAGAATAGAGGATAAACTTCTGATGGGATCTCAAACAGTGCGTTTGAATGTCACCGATGATCAAGAACATGATAACACTGAGATTTCATTTTGACATTATGAGAATTTCTCTATTATTTTTATGCCTAAGTGAAAAGAGATTGGACTAAGCCTTGAAACGTGTCAGATGCAATTCAGTGGTATTTTTATACTTGTCTCTTTAAACCTCTTCCCTCCTTTGTTCTTTCTATGAAGGAGGGATGCAGATCTGCAGAAGGTGAAAGCCTCATTCGCTCTCTCCAGCCCTATGAAGTGCCTGTGCTTTCAGAGGTGGCTGTTTGGCTGCTCTTAAGTGAGTGTTTACAATACAAGTAATTCAATTTTTCCTAACAGAGTAACTCACAAAAGCTAATTCTTGTCTCCCAACATTTAGTTGTTGCAGTCAGTGATAAATGTGTTTTAGGAGAGCAAAGGAAAAAATGTTCATTTACAGCAAAACAACAGGAGGTATTTTTTTAACAACATGAGCAGGAACCTGGGGTTCGTTGTTATCCCCCTCTGTCAGAAGGAGAAGCCTCCATATCACTTGATTTTCTATCAGGCCACCTCTGTTGCACAAGGAACTCTGGCTCCCTGATACTCCCAGCTATGTGCCCATCAGGGTCATCACCCCTCCAATGAACTGTGGCAAATGCCTGGCACGCCTGCTGTTTTGATCACCTTCATACAACATTTCATGCTGTTCAAGATTTCAAGGGCTTTCTTCCCTTTCCATTCGTTGAAGCCAGAAAGCAGAAATATTGTGTGAATTTCTTTCTTTTTCATTTTTCCCCCACTCATTTTACTGTGGTAACAACCTGTCATTCTCAGCTGGTTTTCCTTTTTTATTTTACCTCTTTATTTTTGGCTTTTTGGCTTGACTGTTTGTAGAATTTGGTTTTTTTTTTGATCCTCCCAGCACAACCTTCTAGTGATTGTGGCTGCTGCATCCCACCTGTGTGCCTGTAGCAGGTAATCACAGGCAGTACCAGCGTGGGCATCCTCCTTTGGGTGTCCACAGGGAAGGGACCTTAAAGATCATCTCATTCCACCTCCAGCCACAGGTAAGGACACCTCCCACCAGCCCAGGTTGCTCCAAGCCCCATCCAACATGGCTTTGGACACTCCCAGGGATGGGGCAGCCACAGCTTCTCTGCCCAACCTGGGCCAGGGCCTGCCCACCCTCACAGGGAAGGATTCCTTCCCAATATCCCACCTATCCCTGCCCTCTGGCAATGGGAAGCCATTCCCCCTTGGCCTGTCCCTCCAGGTCCTTGGAAATAGTCTCTCTGCATCTTTCTTCTTGACCTCTTCAGGCACTGCAAGGCCACAGTTGGGTCACCCCAAAGCTTCTCTTCTCCAGGCTGGACATACATTAATACTTACAATTAAGGATCTTTACAGAAATCCAGTTCACTAATGAGCTGGCAATCCCACTCCACTTTTTATTTGAAGCACAGACTATAATTCATACTGAGTGGGGCGGATCTGAAAGACATCGTAGGCTGCTCCCCATGGTGGAGCTGTACGTTTAGAGATGTATCATAATATGTTGCTCTCAGAAGACATCAGCCTAATTACTTTCCAAAAGGCAGTCAAGGGTGTTTGAAGCATCTTCTGGTTTGACATGCATGATGAGTTTTGAAAGACAGAATTGCAGCTAATGTCAAGAAAAAAAAAATGCCTGTGTTCAGTTTGCACTTGTCTCCATGTGGGGTGTGTTCCTGCCCAGCTTCTCATCACTGATATTTAATTAATGCAATAGTCTGCTGTCTCAGTTGGTGGTGTGTCCAGGCTGTGGAGCAGTGCAGTTGCCTTCAGGGAGGCACTCAGCTCTGAAACCTGGCCTTCTGTCCCGGTTAGAGTGGCCAGGACCAGTTTGTCACTGTGTGGGTGTGACCAAAACTGTACATTCTACACTCTCTTGTCATTTCTCATGAACTGCTCACAATGGACCCTTTGCAGCAGCTGCCCAGGGCACCCCTGAGCCCTCAGGGCACAGGGGGGTGTTACAGAGC
>JAWWEU010000444.1:0-11447 GCA_035583155.1 Acropternis orthonyx | reverse complement strand
CCCGGCTCCCCCCTCCTGGCAGGGACTTGCAGAGCCAGAAGGTCCCCCCTGAGCCTCCTTTTCCCCAGGCTGAGCCCACCTGGCAGCAGCTCACTCAGGTCTCAGCCAAGCATCACCACCACTGTTCTCTCAGATAGCTCTCTTCAGTTCCCTAAAATCCTAATCTTGTTCCCTTCCCTCATTGTCCAGGTGCTCACTGGGTGAACCACAGACTGTCCCACCCACCCACCCACCCACGTGCGTCCCTCTGGCTGAGCTGCTGGGGCTGACAGAGGGCAGGAGGCAGGGCTGAAGGCAGGAGCCATTCCTCATTTCATGGCTCCTGTGGGCAGCAGTGGTGCAGCTCCCATGGTCCATGAGGATCAGTGCTGTGACCAAGGTGATGTTCAGCTCCTCTCAGAGGGATGTGGTGCCTGGTAGACCCCATGTGCCCCAGCCAAGGTGGAAACCCGCAGCACAATTAAATGTGCTGGAGTAAGAACAGTAAATCTTCAATGTCTAAGCAGCTCCAACATGTTTTAATTTCTCCTGGCTGCCCAGCACACTTTCTGCCTTAAAAACAGGAGAGTCTTGGAGCACTATCAGGAAAACCATCATCACTCCAAGGCCATCTCAGATAATTGGTTCCCCAGCGCTCCGTTCTGTGCCACTCACTCCGTGGTTATGATAGTTTAAAGATGGGCACTGTCCCAGCACTGCCTTGAAGGAAGGTGTTGTCTCAGAGTAATCTGATTTTACACCAGTTTTTCCCTAAGTTAATACAGAAGCTTTACAGGCTACAAGTGAGGCAAACAGGAAATCTGAAGAGAGAAATACAGCCACAGCAAATTGAGCTTTTAATTAATGTATCCTCTACCTGTGCTTCATCTGCTCTTCCCCACTCTTTCCTCTCCTGCAAGTGCTGCTCGGTGTGACAGGAAACTAATTAGACTCAGCGCTCTCGTCAGCCAAGAAAGAGGAATCATTAATTTTGGTACTCACAGAACTGTCCTGACTCACAACATTTCCAGGCTGCGCAGTTTAATACCTGGACAGTGTCAGATACAGCCCCTTCCCTCCCCTCCAGCCTGTGCCACAATCAGTCCCTGGGGGAGAGCAGCGGAACGAGGCCTGGGGGATGCTCTGGTGGCTGAGGAGGGTGACACCCCCTCCCAGTGCCCCCCATCCCTTTGGAGCTCTGAACGTGGTGCTGTGCCAGAAACACAGCTCCCAGCCCAATGGCAACATCTTGAATGAAAGCATTCAGTCCTGAATCCATAGTTAATTAATTAAGGCTGATTAATATTTAATTTGACATCCAGACAACAGGGAAAACCAATTGGAATTGATGGTCTTACTGACAGATTTCAGCACATCAACCCTTAAGGACTTTCCTTTACAATCTCCCATTTTAGCAGAAAATTTTAAGCAAAGGGTAAAGCTGAGCTTGTTTAAGCTTCACTGATCTTGGTTAGAGAATAAGGCTTTGATAAGAAGAGGAATCTCTGGAAATTAATTGTTTTCCTCCTAAAGTGACACGGATCAATCCAGCTTTCCCTCCGTTTAACTCTGTATGGAAGGAGTGGATTTGGGGAGTGCAATTAATCTCCCGAATGAGTCTCCTGAAGGAGACAAAGTGGAGCTGATGGGGCAGAGCTGGTGCAAAAGGACTCAGTGACCCTGGGGGTCCCTGCCAGCTCCGAATGCTCTGTGGTTCTGTGTGTCAGACCTCAGGGACCACCACAAAGCAATACTTGGAATAAACTGGGGAGATTCCTTTAAAACTGTAGTCGTGTTAGTGAATGCCAGAGCTTGACTAAGTGTGCCTCTTAAACATTTTGCCTAATTTTTTTTAAATTGAAATATACCTCAATGACTTTTAAATATACACAATAATTTAATCTAAGCACTGGAAGGTATTTACTCCTTTGAGGAATTTTTTCCCCAATTCAAAGCCTGAAATACCAGAATTTAACAGCCAAGTCCGAACAAACAGAAACGTTTCACCTCATCCCTTTACTGTGTTCAGTAATTAAACAACCAACTGCCTCAGATGTAATGGAAGAAAAAAAATCTAGTTCTTTATATTTCAACCACCAGCGTTTTTTGGCACCATTTCTCCACAAAGAATTAAAATAAAGTTAAAAAACCCTCCCTGAATTGCCCACTTAGGAATTGCTCAGCGTGAGCTCAGCCTTCACAGCAGACTAAATTCTGCAGGGATTAAAACTCAGTTTAACTATAAATCCAGTACAACAGCAACAGAGCGCTTGGCCAGAGGTGCAAGTGAGGCTTTGCTTTACACAGTAAATTTTGTGTTCTGCTGCTCTACTGAGGCTTTGCCAGAAAGAAATGAAGGAAGAAAATAAGGAAAGAAAGGAAGGGAAAAAAAGAGCAGATGAAAAGCACAAGGGAGATTGTTCATATTTCACATATTTCATACTCAGCTCAGTAACACATATTGAAAAAAATCAATATGTACATGGAGAATAATTAATTTATCCACCCCCTTCCTGCTGTTACCCCAGTTACACTGCACAGGCTTCTATCAAGGCATAAATTATCTATTCCTGTGAAAATATGTTAAACATAAAAATCTGTTTCCTGTTTCTTTTATTTGAGTTCTAATCCAATTCCTGCTGGAATTGTTTGCACTGGTCTGTGCAAACATTAAATGACAGTAATGGGGAACGCGTTTGGAAAGGCAACAGTAAAACTGCTCCAATCCCACCCTTTGCAGCCTTCCAGTGGATGGAAGGAAAGGGCTGCCCAAAGGCCCCCCAGGTGCACTGGCAAAGGGACTAAAGCCCAGCTCAAGGAGAAAATTCAGGAACTGTTTCAAGACAATTTGTGAACAACAGAATCAAAAATGGCCAACAAAGGTATTTGCATTAAATGGTTCACCCATCTCTTACACCAGTTCAGTCTGTGAATGGGCCAACTGACTTAAATACAATATTTTCACGGTCAAAAATCAGCCAATTTGCATAGAAAATTTTATTTTCCCACTCATCTTCAAATCTTCCCCCCCTATGCTGTGGCTTTAAAAATGCCAATATCACAGTGTGGCAAAGCCCAGGGAAATCTGGATTTCTTGCTATAAAATTCTCTCTCAGTGAAACTCAGTGGCTCTCCTGTGGTTGTCTCTCACAAGAAATGCATTTCAGAATCACAGAATCATTAAAGTTGGAAAATATATCCAAGATAATCAAGTCCAACCTTTGACCAAATCCACCACGCCCACAAAGCCATATGGAAAGTGCCACAACCAGTGCATCAACATGTGGTAAAATATAACATATATAATTTTAAACTCAGCAAAATTGCAGCCGTGTGACCTGGGGGACGTTAATATTCATATTTCTAGAATAGACTTCGTTTTTTTAATCCTTCAGAAACAAGTGTTGTTCCATAAAGATGCTTCACAGGGAGTTTTCGTTATCTGCTACAATAAATTGAAGTTTGATGCAGCAAATATTCAAATCCAATACAAAAATAGACTGTGGTACAGATCTGAGATGCTCCTCCTCAAGGGTTCGCTGTCCGGTGCAATGCGGTGTCTCGTCAGCTGTCCGTGTGTCGTGTCCTCCTCAGAGCTCCCCCAGCCTGCAGGGAGAGTGCTCTGGTGGTCTCCAGTCCAACTGTTATTATTCCTCCTTTAATAATATCCATGGCTCCAACCACACACAACATAATCTGGAAAATAGGGATACCCCGTGCTTGGAAAATGAAGAGTGGCTCGGGGAGTGGGGCTCCTCCAGGGGCCAACTGCAGCGCAGGGGTGGTGACAAACGGAGGAGCAGCCAAGGCATGTGGTGGCTGCTGGGACACCCTGTGCCTCATATCATGGAATCATTGCATTGGGAGGGACCCCAAAGCCCACCCAGTGCCATCCCTGCCATGGGCAGGGACACCTCCCACCAGCCCAGGTTGCTCCGAGCCCCGTCCAGCCTGGCCTTGGACACTCCCAGGGATCCAGGAGCAGCCACAGCTTCTCTGCCCAGCCTGTGCCAGTGTTCTGGGAGGCAGGAGCAGCCCCTGGCTTTACTCCAGGCTTGGCTTCAGGACAACTCCCAGCCCAGCCATCCAGGCACGAGACACACAGGTAATACACCAGGGCCATGTCCTGCTGCAGCAGCAAAACACAGGCTGGAGGAACGTCAAGGCAGGAATTTGGCTGACAGGCACTTCAACCTGAGAGCAGGTTGTGCGGGGCCGACTGCAGTGACAGGGAGGGTGGTTCGGGGATAAAGAGATCCATTACCAAGTGAGAGGAGGGGAACTGGGAAAGTACAAATCATCTATCATCTCCTGTTTTGACTTTGTTTTAAAAAGCAGCGACGGATGGGTTGTTGGAAGCAGACAATGGGGCTGTAATTCCTTTAGCTCTATCTATAATGGCATCATGAATATGCATCTTTGGAGATTAAAGGACCCCCTTTCTCAGGCTCTGGCATAAAAAACGCTCTGAATCTGATTATTTAAATTGTACTAAATTATCAATGCAATTATCACCCAGACAAAACAAGTAGATTGTTATTCTGTGCAATTCTCTTTGAAATGAATGGAGGAGAAACAAAAGGAAAGAGAAAACCATCTTAACCTTCAAAAATGAGCTCCCAACCCATCTCCTCTTCTTCGATAGTCAGCCCCTTCTTGCAAGGTGAAGTCTGTTGTCCCCCAGCTCTCTGACTGTTATTTCTCTCATAAATATCTGTGGTTGTTCTGTATTTATAAAGTAAGGTTGTTCATTTAAGTGGCAGAACAGTGTAGGATGGATGGATGGCTGGTCCTGCTGGGATGGCTGGTCACGTCCCATCACTGCCACAGCCTGCTGGCATTCATTTTTAATCTCTAAAATGTTCTGTGCATTAGAAATTGGGACACTTGTCCCTGGAAACAAGTGTCTCCAAGGAGACTTGTTAGGCCATGCTGCCACCTCCAGCATCCACACTGCTCGTGGTGAAGCCCAGATAACACCAACGGGATGCTGAGCAAGATACTCTCCCCAAAGACACCAGATTTCAACCTTCCAACCCACAGCAGCTGTTCCTTCACCCCAAAATGAGCCCAAATAGAGTCATGGAAAAGGCCTTTAAGGTCATCAAGTCCAACCACCAACCAGCCCCACACTATATTCAGCACTAACCACGTCCCCAAGTGCCACATCCACATGGTTCTTGGACCCCTCCAGGGATGGGGACTCCACCCCTGCTCTGGGCAGCTGTGCCAGGGCTGGACAACCTTTTTCAGAAAGAATAGTTTCCTACTATCCAACCTAAACCTCCCCTGGCACAACCTGAGGCTGTTTGCCCTTGTTCCCTGGGAGCAGAGCCCAATCCTCCCTGGCTCCAGCTCCTGAGGTTCCAGCACTTTGTGTGTGTGCTCCTTTCCCAGCAGAGAGAGGCAGAGCCATGGCTCTGGGAAGTGAAGCCAGCTGTCCCCTTGAAGGTGAGTTATCTCAAATTTCCCCTCCATGTGCAGGAATTATTTTTCTGTTGTGTCAGAGATGTCAAGAGCACAGAGACATCCACCCTTTTAATGTTTCTGTAGATCCTGATCTCAACTAACCCTGACTAAAGGAACTTTAAAGGATGCTCTTCAAATCATTGCACACAAAGTGAGAGCTGAAACCTGTCAGGACACACTCCGGGCTGCCAGTAACTGGGATGCAGAACACAGAGAGTAGCCACTGATCATCTCTCACCTCGTTTTAGGGGCTTTTCACACCCTCTGAAAGCTCAGAGTGACATATTTTAATTTGAGCTTTAGGATGTGTGAGGCTGAAGCCTCCTAACCTTAAAAAGTGTGTCATAAATCAGCACAGCTGCCCAGGGCGCATGAAACCCCCCAGGGGTTTGGGCCATCCTTGGGGCAGCTGGAGGTGAACAAGCACCACATCACGTTTTTCAGGCTCTCTCATCCCATTGGATTTCCAAAGCCATCTCTCTTTTCAGACTGGAGCCTCAGCCCAGACATTCTCATGGAATCATAGAATCATTTAGGCTGGAAAAGGCCCCTGAGGTCATGGAGCCCAGCCCTTACCCAGGCTGGGGCCAGGCACAGCTTGTGCCTGGAGGCTCTTCAGACCTGGGAAGTGGCTGAATGAGTTCAACCTTTGTGAATTCTTCCCGACCTGTTCTCCAAGTGCCAGGGACTGGACACCTCATGGGTGGGAGTTGCAGCCAGCCTGGCAGTGAGCCTGGTGTGATTCCAGCACAGAGGTCATCAGCCCAAATTCCCCTCAGCTGATATCGCTGCTAAAATTTCCATTAACTTTTCTTCACATCAAAGAAATTGTAACTGAGTTTATTCTCATGATTTGCCTAAAACTAAAAAAAAAAAGAAACAAAACCAAGCTGCCTACAGCTGCAGCAGCTTTTTAAATGTATTTATTTAGTTATTTGATATGGAAAAGACAATAAGCAGAAAGAAAGGAAGATAAAACCCTGCCAACATTAGCTGTGGTGACTTTATCAGCCAGTTCATTAGCAAATTCATTTCGGTGACTAAACCAAATAATAGGCCTTCAATAGAAACTGAGAGATAAGAGTAAAAACTAATTGTTGGCAGCACATCCCTGTACATGAGGCACTTTGGAGACAACGGGGTGACGCACCAGCTGGATCCAAGGGTAGTGCTGGGACCTGCCCCTGCTGAGGCAGTTCTGGGGGACTTGGGGCAAACACTGAGCTGGGACAGGGGGGTTAAAAGTTACAACTCAGTGTTAGGAAATAGTGGATGGAACTGCCTAGAGAAGCTGTGACTGCCCCTGGATCCCTGGGAGTGTCCAAGGCCAGGTAGGATGGGGCTTGGAGCAACCTGGGCTGGTGGGAGGTGTCCCTGCCCATGGCAGGGGGTGGCACTGGGTGGGCTTTGGGGTTCTTTCCAACTCAAACCATTCCAAGATTCTGTGAATTTCTTGTACCTTGACAGTTCCACACCAGGCACAGAGGGGTCCAAGATTGCTCTGGAATCCACACCTGGAGACAAAAGTGCCCCATCTGTTAATTTCTCATATTGATACATTTGAAAAAAAAAAGGGATTTGGGTGATTAATTTCTTGCATGTTGGATTATGTTATTTGTTGCTTTTATTTCAAACGAAGAAGAGAGTAATTGAGAGCATTGTCCAAAAAATAAAGCCTTGGAGTCGCTCCCTGTGACTGTGGGGACCAGAATCCCAGAATATTCTGAGCTGGACGGACCCACAAGGGGGGCAGGAGCTGCCCGGGTCCGACAGGAATCCTGCCGGGGGCTGTGTCCCACCCACCCTGCACTCCCAGCCCTCCACAGGTGATGCTGCTCTGCCTTGGTCTAGCCCCCAGCTTGTTTGCCACCTCTTTATTTCAGCTGCCTCTGGGTCCTAAATGACTATTTCTGTCTCTTTTCATGCTTATTTGGCTGTCGTTAAATAACTCGTTATGAAAGCAAAGGATTAACAAATATCCTGGTTCCGAGCATTCTGCAGTGGTTTAAACAATGGTAAAAAGGAAAACACTTCAGGTCATCAAACTGAGCGTTGTCATCTCCACTTAAAAGTGTTTTCATGGGCTGTTAATGTATTGCTGCAAGTACATCCACAGCATTATATATAATAAATTAAAATTATTTCCCAGTGCATTGACATACATGGGGTTTTTTCAAGTTTACCTTGAATAGATGGTACATTTATTGTCCTCTTCACTCCACAAGCAGACATTATTTTCAGAGTTTCCCAGTCAAAACCCTTCCCAGATGTTTTAGCTGGTTCTCAATAGACCCTGAGCTGAGCAGCTCTACCACAGCGCCCAGGGGCAGGATCCAGGGAGTGGCCTGGAGCTGTGTCAGGGCAGGGTCAGGTGGGATCTCAGGAAAGGTTCTTCCCCCAGAGGGTGGTGGGCACTGAGCAGGCTCCCCAGGGCAGTGGGCACAGCCCCAAGGCTGCCAGAGCTCCAGGAGGGTTTGGGTGATGCTCTGGGGCACAGGGTGGGATTGTTGGGGTGTCCTGGGCAGGGCCAGGGCGATCCTTGTGGATTCCAACTCAGAACAGTCTATCATTCCGTGATTCTCTGCAGGTACAAGTCTTTGTGTTTAACAGAGAGGAGAAGCTGAGACAACAATCAGTTAAACTAGTTGGCAGCAACTGCAGCCAAAACGTGGCCGGGGGGAAATGCCTGGCTGGGAGATTCCCAAGGAAATCAGCTCGGGCCAATAGAAGGTCAGTGCCCCCCACGCAGCACCCGAGCCCTGGCTGGAAAATCAGCTGGACAGACAGACACACTCCTGGATTCCCCAGCCTTTGTGAAAACATGCCTTGAAGTGCAGAATGATGGGATTAAATCAGGTGGGAGTGCCCACATTTTCCACACCTGGTGTCTGGAGCACTGTCAGATGTTCCAGAGGACTCCTGGCAATGAGTTCATCAACACCATCATTCCAAGCGTGCTCAGCTCCATCCAGGGAATGTCTCCAAACACATTTGAGGTCGAGTTCCTTCAGCAATTTCAGCCCTGACAGTCTTTGCCAGTGAAGCATGCACTGTAAATAAGATGGGAAAAAAACCAAGCCCATTTCTCAAAATGATAATGTGGGGCCTTTCCCCTGGCTGGAATTTGAAGGGCAATGAGCATATTTGCATTATCTCAGCTCCTCACAGCGTTACAACCTGCAGCTCTAATATTTACAGTGTGCACTGTGCTGTGTGTTGTTCGACTCATGAACAGAACCAATGACCCAAGAAACTGGAATATGTATGAACTGGAATAAAACCAGGCTGGAATTGTGTGTGCTGTGTTATCACAGGCAGCAGAGTGAAAACACAAGCAGTAACTCAGGTCTGCTGTAGTGAATGTCAGGGCGTCCCTGACTCCCACCAAACTTCTCCCCAGTGTGTGCTCTATTTTCTACCCACATCATCCATATATTTCCTGTGATTCTGTGACATATTTCTCCTGAAGTTTCCTCCTCTTTGAGATGAGGGCAAAGGCAGTCACAGCAGTGCTCATTTAACCTGGCTTGCTTTTCCTCCCTCAGCCTCCTCCCAGTCCCTGTTTGGGATGAGGGTTAGGGCTGGGAGCCGCGATGTTTCACCTGGGTGCGCCAGCCTTCATGTCATTTTACCAATATATGGACTTTTTTTGCACAAAGTGATCCTGGAATGGTAAAATCCCGGACTGGGACCCCAAAGCCCATCCAGTCCTGCCCCTTGTCATGGGCAGGGACACCTTCCAGCAGCCCAGGTTGCTCCAAACATCATCCAAGGAAACAGGCGGTTCCTAAAGTACAAAAATTACTTTGTTTGCTGTGGAAAGACCTGAAGTCTGGTTTTGGAGGGGGGAAAAGCAGCACCAAGGGCTGGCTGGGATTTGTGGGATCCCTGGATGCTGTCCAGGGCATGGAAAAACCATCCAAAGGAGCAGGGATGAGGCATCAGTCCTGGAGACAACTCAGAGCAGGTGAGTCCAGACAGAAAAAGAGTATTTTCTTGTTTTTATTTCTCATTAAAGGATTATTTCTTCCCCACATGCATATGAGTTTTGTTAGAGGATAAAATACCTTATTGAATTAAAGTAAGAAAAAAACGGTATTTTTAATTTAGAAATTTTTATTTCTACTCTCTCTAAAAAAAAAAAAAAAAGAAAAATAGATCTATTCTTCAGGCTTTCAGTGTTTCCTCAGGTAATAGTGGTGCATAACAACACCCATAACAGCTCCAACGCTTTTATGAGGAGATGTTTTTATATTGACAGATATTTCAGTTCACTGAGCAGAATATTACAGTCTGTAGAGCTTTGATAGAAAAAGTAATGATAAAGCTATAGAAGAAATATATTAAGTTTCTTACAAGTAAATGACAAAGCTGTAGAAAATTAACACTGCTGGTGCAAGATTGTCACATTTCTAATTTTCCTTTCTGCTCACATTCATTCATCAGAAAACACAGAGTCTGGCGAAGTGCTGCAGTGTCGTTTGGACCTGAGAATGGTCATCCAAACACCTCAAAGGGTTATGGTCTTTTTTTAATATCTCAGAAATAGAAAATCACTTAAATGTAATTTATTGTCTGTTTCCTAGAGCTTCGATTTTATGATCTATAAGTATGTGTTATTTCTGTCTCAAATTCCCTGCAATGCCTAATCCACTGCTTTGGAGACGGGCACAAATCCCAGGGAGACAGATGTGAACAATTCCTTGATTTGTAGGGAAGACGGGAAGAGAAAGGAAGGGAAGGCGGTGATAGCACATCTCCCCTGCCGAGCCCTGAGCCAAACTGGTACCCAGGCAAAGCTGTTCCCTGCGCCTGGGGCGGTGTGTCCTGCTGTGCCCCAGGTGACCCTCCCCAGCCAAACCTCTCCAGGCAAATTGATTCTCCTTGAGTTTCTCTTAAGGAAAACACCAACTCTTTACCCCTCAGAGATGGCTGAGAGGGGAATGGTCATTACTGACACTCCCAGTGCCCAAACCAGTGAGGAATTGGAGAGGAGAAGGTGGTCAGAGCTGGAGCACAGCCCCCTGCACAGCCCCACTGGGTGATACCAGCACCAGGAGGGGAGCAGAGAAGAGATATTAATACCTGAAAACTGGGACGTTGTGGTCAGAACAGGAGGGGTTTTAAGAGGATGTGTGGATGTGGCACTTGGGGACGTGTTAGTGATGTACATTGTGGTGATGCACTGACAGCTGGATTTGATGAGCTTAAAGGTCTTTTCCAACCTTAATGATTCCATGATTCCATGGTATGCTAAAAGGTGAACGACAGAAAACAGTGATACCATCCACCCTACTAAAAAGAAAGCCCCAAGAGATGGTTTTGCATAATGACCCAAAAGAGATCACTTGTGTATATGTTTATATTTCTAAAAAGCCTGTGACTTTAACACCTTAGTAGAAAATATGAACAGTGCTTGGAACTCTGAGAATCTGTTTCAATGCCACGATGGCTCGTGGCTGTTGGAGCCCATTCCAGAGCTCTGGGTCTGCTATTTACACAACACTGACTTGCAATCTGTGTGAGATCAAGGCTTTTAGTCATATCCCCCTGGATTCTCAGCAGCTCCTGCCCAGCTGATGAGCATGTTACAGCCAGTAAAGCAGAGAGTGAAACTGAGACACTGGGGCTGGATGTGCTTTGGATCGTCTTGTTTGTAACCTGGAGCAGCTAAACCCTGGGAATTCAGGAAAGAACTGAATTCTTTCTTGTTAGAAGTTGCACTCTTTGGATTTAAACCCTTGTAAATGTGGAGTGGTTGGACAGATGTTGGCGCAGTGTTGATGTGCTCAGTTTGCACCTCACCTGCTCCTCCTGGAACCCCCCCCTCTCCTGTCCCTCACTCTCATCACAGAATTCCAGAGTAATTACTGTGGTAGGGTGGGAAGGGACCCCTGGGGGTCCCCCAGCCCGTCCCCTGCCCGGGCAGGGTCACCTGGGGCAGGTGACACAGGAGCAGGGCCGGGGGGGGCTGGAATGTCCCCAGAGAGGAGACTCCT
>JAWWEU010000443.1:0-11451 GCA_035583155.1 Acropternis orthonyx | reverse complement strand
CAGTGCCCACCACCCTCTGGGGGAAGAGCCTTTCCCTGAGATCCAACCTGAGCCTGCCCTGACACAACTCCAGGCCAAAAGGCAGTTCCATGGCAGTGCTGGAGGGGATCTGCTCCCACAGCCATCTCAGTGTCCTGCCAAGCTGCAGCGTGGGGGGCACCCCCAGCCCAGCCCTGGGCACTCACAGGCAGCCTGTGGGTCCCACACAAGGCCCTGGTAGGGGGAGGTGGTTAAAACTCCCCTCTCTGACCCTTCCCCAAGGTGGTCACAGCTCTGCCTTAACTACGACCCAGCAAATTAAACAACATGTTAATGATGGGTTTTGGCTGAGAACCTTTGCGTGGGATGACATTCTTCCTGTTGCTGGGATTACCTATTCTGTTGCAAGCACAAGATAATTGTAATTTCCTGGACTGCTACAAACACATAAAGTTTATGGGTAACCTTATTAAAGCTTTCGGGTAGTGGGAAACTTTATGTTATGAGCTGGGAGAAAATTAATGGCCCTTCTTTAGTGGTTGGCTCACAATTCAGTCCCAGGAGGCTTTCCTGTTTCGTGATCTGCACTTTATTAAACACAGCCTCCTGCCTTCCAGCCTCTAAGGGGCCCAGGACTATTCCTCCACCCATCCTGCTGAGGATGTGAGCAGGGTGCCCAGCTCTGCCCTGCTCTCTGTGTGCCCAGCGTGCTCCTGGCAGGAAGAAAGGCTTCCAGAAACAGCCAGCCCTGCAGGTGATTTCATTGTGCTCATTGCTGGGGGTGGCTGAAAGCAAAGAGAGGTTCCCAGCAGTGGCCATGGCCATCTGGGGCAGCTTCCAAGCTGGAGCCTGCACAGCCCCACTGAGGGACCCGGAGGGCTCTTACAAACACACCCTTCTGTTCAGGCATGGCCTGATGCAGGGAGTTCCCAGCCTGGGCCAGGCTGAGGTCACAGAATCGTCGAGGATGGACAAGACCTCCAAGAAAAACCTCAAGTTCAAACTTCAACCAAATCCCACCATGCCCATTAAAGTGTGAAGTGCCACATCCACTCATTTTTTGAACACTTCCAGGGTTGGCGACCCCACCGCTTCCCCAAGGAGCCAATGTTTCCCCAAGGAGTCAATGTTTCCCTGAGTTCCAGTGCTTAACCACTCTTTCAGTGAAGGAATTTCATAGAATCAGAATTACAGAATGGTTTGGGTTGGAAGAGTCATCCAGTTTCACCCCCTGCCATGGGCAGGGACACCTTCCACTAGCCCAGGTTGCTCCAAGCCCTGTCCAATCTGGCTTTAAATTTTTCCTAATATCCAACCTGAACCTCCCCTGGAACAACTTGAGGCCTTTTCCCCTTGTCTGTCACTTGTTACCTGGGACAAGAGACCGACCCCCACCTCACACAACCTTTTTCAGGTAACTGTAGAAAGCAAATATTTCATTTTCCAGTGTTTCATCTTGGCTCAAGGATGACACTGCTGATCCTTCTTCTTCCCAGGCCTGGAGATTTTTCCCCCCAGGAGGAGAACTGATGCTCTGTTTTCCCTCCCCAGATGTAACTCCTGAACAAGTGATGCCCTCTGTCTCTCCACAACACACTATGCCTTTCCTGTTCCCAGCTGCTGCTCAGGTTTAAGGGACACACTTAATAAACAACACAGCAGTTTTGCCACTGTTTCCACCTTTCCCTGTTCCAGCAGTGGTGCCTCCCTGTGCAGAGGAGGATCGGTGTCCATCCCAGGAATAACTGAGCTGTGGGCACCAGGACAGCAGGGTGGATAGTGGGTGATGTCTGCAGTGCAGCACAGGCCAGGACACAGGGGCAGCTAAAACACACCCCAGCCCAAGTCTCCATGTCCTTGCACTGACCGTGAGATACGTCAGAGCAAACTGAATGCAAAGGAAGGGATCTGCAGGACTGGAGCAAACCCAGGTGGGAGATGCAGAGCTTCTCCAAAGTACACCTGGAACCTGGGTGAAAGTCTTCTCCAAAATATAACAGCTTGGCCAGTCAGCTCAATGGAATTGACCACAACTGAATCAGGCTGAGGGAGTTGGGGCTGTTCAGCCTGGAGAAGAGAAGGTTGTGTGGAGACCTCAGAGCACCTTCCAGTGTCTGCAAGGGCTACAGAGAGGTCAGAGAGGGGATGTTCATCAGGAACTGGAGTGATGGGACAAGGAGCAATGGGTTCAAACTGAAGAGAGCAGGTCTGGGTTAGATGTCAGGAACAAACACGCTCCTGTGAGGGTGGGCAGGCCCTGGTACAGAGTGCCCAGGGAAGCTGTGGCTGCCCCATCCCTGGGAGTGTCCAAGGCCAGGCTGGAGCAAGCTGGGCTAGTGGAAGGTGACCCTGCCCATGGCAGGGAGTTGGAAGTGGATGGGCTTTAAGGTCCCTTCCCACCCAACCCATTCTGGGCTTCTGTGACCTGCACTGAGGTCCTGCTGCTGGAGGAGGAAGAGCATCATGTGGGGCTTTAGGAAAGGCAGCAACACCAACACCTGTAGGGCGTGTAGGATTGCTCTGCCTCCCTCCTCGGAGACCCACAGGAGCAGCAGGGCCTTGTGACACAGGAAAGATGTGGATCAACTGGAGAGTTCAAGACAAGTCAGGCAAGAAAACCAGGACAAATATATGAAGTGCACTCATGAAGACTGGATGGAAACAGTGAGTACAGGCAGAGCTGCAAAGAGGAACAGAGCAGGGGTTCGAGTCCCTCAAGGACAGGACACAAAGCAAAGGGTTTCAACTGGAAAAAAAATAAGGTACAGGCCGAGAGAGCTGAGAACAAATGGAAACTCCTGTGCCAGGGTGGAGGGCTGGAGCATGACATGCTGTGGTCCTTTCCAGCCCCTGCTGTCCTCCAAGCACCAGCTCGGGGTAGAAAACTCCACACTGCAAGTCTGTAATTAAGGAAAAAAAAAAAAAGTCTCTAACTAAAAACTGAAATAATTGGCGGAATATTTTAATCATAAAAGAAGGATGTTGGAAACTGCAGAGAACTGAGGATTCTGAACGTTACAAAAGTACATATGGGAAGAAACTTGCTCTTTAGCACACTCTGTGTGACTGTTCCGGTGTCAAACCACTCCGAGACTGCATTTCCCACCCCCTCTTCTTCAAAACAAAACAGAGCCTGATCCCGGGGCTGAAAAACTCCCAGATCTCAGAGCTCGCAATTAAAATCACCGGAGGTGACAGCACTGGAAAGGCTTAAAAATAATCAACTACCTTTGAGTTTTCTGAGATTTGCTTGTTTGTTTTCAGTGCCTTCTGCTCAGAGGGAGGGAGGATTTCACTGCAGCCTCACGTGGAAGCCTCAGCCACGGGCACTGCTGCCTCAGGGCACATGGAAAGCTTTATTTTTCCCAGGTTTCTGGGCCCCCAGGCACAGATGACTTTGTTTTTCCCAATTTTTTTTTCTCGCTTGGTAGTTCATAAAGATTTAAACCCAAGGTGCTGCAGCCTCAGGGTGATTGGGGAGGGGTTGAGCCCTGGCAAAAATTGATTTGTGGATCCACAAGGAATACAGAGGTGGGTGGGATGGGATGGGATGGGATGGGATGGGATGGGAGTCAGGACTCTGCTGGACCTGACAGGTCTTCCTGTCCTGGAATGTGGCCTGGAACTTTGTGCTCCCACGCTGCCCCCCAGCTCTTCCACACAATTTAATTTGCAGATAAAACCTGGGAGTTCACCTTCCAACTAAATTCCAGCCTTCTCCCTTGGCCAGGACTGGATCCTGCTGATGTCAAGTCTTGTCCAGGTGTATTGATTCTTCCAGCAGTGAAAACACTGGCATATAAATTGCAAATTGGAGCCAAAGCAAAGCAGCTGCATTCAGAGCACATGGAATGAACGAGATTTATAACCAGGGAAGGGTGTGTTTATTCCTGGGGTGACCTCAGGCCCTGCAGTGCTGCTCTCCCCACGGAGAGGTGCCTGTGGTGACCTTGAGGCGGTGGCTCAGCAGGGGCAGCACAGCCAGCACTTAATCAGTGAGTTTAGCAGAGGCAGAGCCATTCCAAGGAAAGTGCTCCAGACAGTGCTCCTGTTCAACCCCACACAGCAAAATGAACAGCCTCATCCTGGCCAGGCTAATTTCTTTCTTGTGATTATCATTATTATTCTGTTTTCATATTGCAATAAATAATGTAATTACTAAAACCCAAGTGCTGATTAACAGACTCCCTGCTCTGCTGGCAGGGACAGAGCCAGGCTGGAGGCAGGAATGCTCCAGCTCCTGCCCAGGGATGCTGCCTTTGTCCTGTGTCTGTTCAAGGATAGATCATTTGGGGTGGGCACTTCAAAGAAAGGACTCTTTGGTGACCCACTAATCCCTTCCAGACCATGCCAGAGGGACACTGTGGAGGGCAGGAGCCGTGGGCTGAAGGAGAGAGCGGGTGCAGACCTGGGTGCTGTTTTTGGGCACCTCCTGGGCACGTGGGAATTGGCATCTTTGCTCCATTTCTCCAGGCTTGGTTATCCCACGAGCGTGGTGGCACCTCCAGCCCTGTCCCTTGTGCCTCAGGGGAGGATGCAGAGCCCCTGGCACAGGGCAGAGTTAGAGGGGGGCATGGGGGGGTTCAGCCTCACCTGAGACCCACCTGGGCCACAGCAGCAGGAAATTCAGGAAAACAAGAAGCTGCCTCCAGCTTTTCCAAACTGAAACGACAGGGAGATACTGAGATTGATTGCAGATCTATTTAATGAGGGATAATTAACCCACCCATCCCAAGGCAATAGGATACACTGGCTGGGAATTTTCCAGTTAATGTGCTATTTGATATTTCCGTCTAATTTTCAAGAATTTAATTGATGTCTTAATTATGAAAGATATGCCCATTAACACCATTCTCAAACAAGTTCCTGTCACTGCTGTGATTTACAGAGGCATGTGGGTCCCTCCCTGCCCATCCCCATGCTGGTCCTTTCCCCTTGGAGGAGGTTCCTGCCGATCCTTGCTGAGCCAGAGCTGCCTGGGAGCAGCTTGTGCAAGTCCAGGTGGAGGACTGGGGCAGAGCCAGGGCCAGGGTATCCTCTGGCAGTCCCAGGACGGAGTCCAACCTTCCCCTTATGCAGGAGGGCCAATGGAACCCCACATCAGGTATAGAATCATCAAATCACAGCATCACTGAGGCTGGAAAAGCCCTCCCAGCCCACGGAGCCCACTCTGTGCCCGATGCCCACCTTGTCCCCCAGCCCAGAGCACTGAGTGCCATGGCCAGTCCTGCCTTGAGCATTTCCAGGGGGTGGGCACTCCAAACCTCCCTGGGCAGCCCCTTCCAAGGCCTGACCACCCTTTCTGTGAAGAATTTCCTGCTGTCCCACCTGCCCCCGCCCTGGCCCAGCCTGAGGCCTTTCCCTCCCCTCCTGTCCCTGTTCCCTGGGAGCAGAGCCCGACCCCCACCCCGGCTCCACACTCCTGTCAGGGAGTTGCAGAGCCAGAAGATCCCCCCTGAGCCTCCTTTTCTCCAGGCTAAACAACCAAACCAAGGAATAAATAAACAAACCAAGCTCCCTGCCAGTTCCCAACCCTCTCCCCCACTTCCCCACAGAGCAGGAGCAGTAATAGAAGCCATTCCCAGCTCCACTTCTGTCTGGGATAGCTGGGAAATGGGCACAGGGGTGTGATGTGAAAGTTGTGATGCCAGACCTGCAGGGATGGGGGACTGAAGCTGCTCAGTGGAAAACCAGAGGAGCTTGCCTGTTGTACACTTGTTGCTCAAGAGGAAAGGAGGCACAGGGTTCGCTTGGGGGCCCTTGTGGCCAGTCTTAATTACTTGTTGCATTACTGCTGACTAATGCAAATGTGCATGTAAATGAGAGCCCACCTCCCAGAGGTACCTGACAGTGCTTGGTGAGAAGGAGCTGTCAGTGACAGTGGGAGGGACAGCTCCTATGGCTCACAGAATCATGGAATCACAGGGTGGGCTGGCTTGGAAGGGACCTTAAAGCCCATCTCATTCCACCTCCAGCCATGGGCAGGGACACCTTCCACTAGCCCAGGTTGCTCCAAGCCCCATCCAACCCTGAACACTTCCAGCGACAGCCTTGACCTTGCAGGTCAGTCTTGGCCATGGCTCCACCTGGTCAAGGCTGACCTAAAGGTGACTTTGATCAGCAGAGGCAAGTCCTGGGAATGTGATCCAGGGGCTGGGCTGTTCCCTGTGGTGGCTGTGCCCCTGGCACCTGAGCAGAGCCTGTCACTGGTGGGGAGGGGACCAGTGGGGACTGGTTTCCTTTTGCCCCCTGCCCCCCGAGCCCCAGGGTGCAGCAGTTTGGTGGAGGCTCTGGTGTCTGTGCAGCAGAGGGCTGGGCATCTCCCAGGGCAGGGCTGCCTGCAGGGGCTGGACAGTGCCCCTCTGGCAGCACCCAGCCAGGAGATGCTGTGGGTGTCTGGGGCTTTTCTCGCCTGCTGTGGGTGCTGCAGCCTCACCCAAGGCACAGGTTAGGCATGGATTAAGGAAATGCAGATCTGAGCGGCCTCAACAGCCATTTGAGTAACTTCCTTTCCATCCTTTCCACAACTGACCTGAACTGTCCTGTCTGCTTCTGAATTGGCCTCTGTGGGGCTGCAGAGATAGAAAAGCAGGGCATGTGTGTGGCTGTTTGCAAAGCAAGAGAGTCCGTGAAGGCCAGAACTGCTCTCCCCTTCAGCTCAGCTGAATCCACCCTGATGCCAAGCCCTGCCCACTGCCTCCATGCCCTGGCATCCAGGAATTCTTGGCAATGGGATGTAGGAGACGTTCTCTCTCCTCGGTGCCTGTTACAAACACAACTTCTCTGCAGAAACTGCCCTTCTTCAGGATTCCCCAGCCCCAAAACAAAACACATAAAAGGTCACGTTCCCTGCATCAGGGGCAGAGTGCTCCTGCTTTGGCAAAGCAAAGTCCTTTGAAGACCAGCATGGAAAGTGCCCTGGGTCTGGAGCAAGCCGGGCAAGATGCCCTGGGCTGGTCCTCATGCCCAGATGGAAGAAAAGATGCCATAGTTGGAGTCTGTTGCATAAGCTGAGTGATCCCACCCCTGTCTTTCCAGACCCTCCTCCTCTTGAAGCCCTGGGGCAGTGGGCAGGACCTGAGCCCGCTGGGGTCTGTCTGCCTGGCCTGAGGGGACTCAGACACCCTCCCAGCACATTCCAGTCAGACACATCTCACCACTGAATGGAAAAATGCCACAGCTGCCACAACAATTAAAAATGCAGACAAGGAAAACAGAACGCAGCAAGCAGAGAGCAGGGCTGGGTATTTATAGCTCCTTATGTAAACCGGATACAATGGAGCCATTTGGAGATGGAATAGGCTCAGCTTTATCCCCCCCTTTACCATGGGGCAGACTGCAGATATCAGCCCACCAGGAGTGAGGATGGGCCCAGCACAACCCCCCACAGGACACAGGAGGGTGTTGGTTGTGAATCAAGATGAAACCAGAGGGTTTATAGTCCGTGGGAGGTGCCTGGTGGTGATGGGCAGTACCAGGTCTCATCCTGCCCCACACACGATGAACAAGGGTGAAGAGGTTGCCTGAGCCCAGGCAGACATTCCCTTGGCCCTGCCCTTTCCTGGAAAGCACTAATTGCTGTTACTCATCAGCAAAGACCCCGAGGCAAAAACCTGATGACCGAGGTCGAACTGATTCTCACAGCTGATAAATTAATTTCAAAAGGTCATTATGAACTGCTTTAAAAAAGTGCAAGCACGTGAAAAAGGGGTTATTGCTTCCTGAACATCTCTGCCTGCTCTCTTCTGATGTGCTGTTGAATTAGATATTAAATCCACAGATGAGCCAAATGAGTTAATCGTGGCTAACGTTATTACCAGGAGTACCAGAGGAATCAGAGATGATTAGCCACTTGTCATAAAGTCTTAGCACAGAGGACAGAGAGAATTAATTTGTCCCACTGACCTGCTTTTGGTTGCCACGTGGTTCTCATTGATGCATGCTGGAAATATAGGAAATAAACAGGGACAACTGAAAATCCCAGATGGATAATGTGAGACTTGGAAATGATGCTCTAGAAAAGCAGGAAAGGGTGAGGATGGGGAGCCAGAGAAATACCAGGAAGCTGCCAGTGCCCTCTCCCGTGATTTTAATCAGCACTTGCCAGCAGAGGATGTTCATTGTGCTCCCCCTTGGGAATCACCTTCCCAGCCAGGCCCCTCCAGCAGCCCCGGCTCTCACTTTGGGCCAGGCTGTCCCTCTCCTGGCCACAGACAGGCACCTCCATGGATCAGTAGAGTGGAGAGCTTGTCCTCCCCCAGCCCTGCCTGCTCTTGCCTTTCCCTTCCTTGACACAGCCAGTTTCCCAGAGGAGATGGATTGATTCTCCACAACCACTGTGTTTTTAATCCATGCTATTTGTCACCCATCTTGTCACCCCAATGCAAGAAGGGTGTGCATGCAAAAACCTCCACTGCATTTCGTTAACCCTCTGATGGCCACCAATAAATACCAGGGTCTTGGGAGTCACCGGGGGAGAATTTTAATAAACAGAATATTTACTTCTGTTATTATCATTATTGTTGCTCAGATTCTCACTAGCCCTTGCCATTTCCAAGTGTGTCACCCTACAGCAGCTCTTGTTTGCGTTGCATCAGCCTGCCAGAGCAGGAGGGACTGTGCTGGTTACGTCAGTGCTGCTGTCTGGGGAAGGGAATATATCAAAGGGAAAGAAATCAGTCCTCAGAGTGCTGATGAAACTGTGCCCTACAAGCTCAGTCCCAGGAGCTGGCACTGGGCTCTGTCTGCCTCCAGAAATGCTCAAAGAAGGGCCTGGGCTGGGACTTCTGGCCCTGGCAGGGAGCAGGTCACTGGGCTGTCTCCTGCAGGAAAGCACCTCAAGCTTTGGAATCACAGAATTACAGAATTATTGAAGATCATCGAGTCCAACCTTTGACCAAATCCCACCAAGCACATCAAACCTTCATCACAAGGTGTCACACCCACCTGTGCAGGGGCCACAGGACACCTGGGTGGCACAGGTGGACCAGGACTCACAGGGTTCCACATCTGCTGAAGCCAGATCAGGTCAAGAAAGACACACCAGTCATGGACATGATTTTCTCTTGTCATTAAGTAGGGCTTGGAGTGCAGACCAAAGTCTGCCCTAAGTGCCAAATGTCCTGTGCAGGGCTGTAGATGAAATATGGGTCTCCATCTGGTGCTCTGGGGCTCACATGGCACAATGTCCTGGCCAGGCAATGCCAGCAGGAGAAACAATTACATCAAATTTAATAAAACCCCCTCTATTTTGGCCAGTGCAACATCCCTTTTTTTTTTTTTCCAGAAATCAAGCAGCAACCCTTTCAAAATAATTTGTTCGAGACCCATTTCCCATCACAAGCCTGTTTTCTTTCCAAAATCTGAATATTCACTGCCATCCCATGTCTAGCGGCTCTTCTTGAGCCCCTCCTTAAAACCACCACCCCTTGAGAAGTGCCCGTGCCAGTGTCAGGGTCTCCCTGACAGTTTTGCCTGGCCCTGTCCTCTCTGCAGTGAATATTCAAGGATATCTTGCCCCTGGATCTTCTTAAATTACTGTTGCGTTTACCACTGAACTTGTTAACTCAGTTTTATTTCAATAAAGTACATTGTCCCTTGTTTAAGGGTGAGGTGCAGGACTCCCTCCACAGCACCACCCCAGCTCAGGGCAGATCCAGGCGATTGCCCAACCTGACCCAGACACTTTATCCATCTCAGCCTGGCCCAGTTGAACCATTTTCTCCTCATGAGTCATCAGATGCTTTCTGTGTCTCCTTTTAATTGTCATTCTCAGCCCAGCCCCATTTCTGCGACACAAATACCTCAGTACAGTTGACTGTCTTAAGCACTGCTCAATATTTCATACAGAGTCTTCTCAACATCACAGACTATTCCCAACTGATCTCTTTAATCACGAGCAATTCACTGAGAAAGCCTAAAATAGTGCTTTTTAGCTCCTTATTAGAAGGAGGGGACCAAAGTTTTGTGTAAGGGGAGGATGAATAATGAGGCTGTGATAGGGATGTTTGGACAAGCAAGAAGAGAACGGCTGTGAAATGCTCGTGCTCTGGAAACCTTCCTGGGAGCATCAGCAGTTTTCTTCCTACCTGAGCGAAGCACATATTGCAAAGTGCAAGCAAAGACATAATATGGGTTTATTTGCAAATAGAAGCATGAATCACTTTTCTCTGCATGCTCAACTGGCTCAAGGATCCATCAGGTTCTTCTTCCACAGATGGAAACTCGGGAAGGGGGTTGTTCTGAGCAGTCTGGGAGAAATGGTCCTGTTTTTCTCCCTCCTGAGCTGATCCCCAGCCAGGGATCAAACACAGCCCACCAGCCCAGCTCAGGGCAATCCTTTCTGTTCCCAGCCACATTCACCACCTGTCTGCGGGTTCCAGAGCTGGCCAGGCATCCACTTTTTTCAACGAAAAACATGAATAAACTTGTGTAACCCGAAATGTTTGAGCCCTTTTGAGATGACAGCTCACAGACACCTCAGAGATGTGGCAGCAGGCACTGCCTCTGCCTGGCCTAAGAAGGCACCTCCCCAGGACAGGGGGAGAGGAGACAGGGCTGACCCCGCTGGCCAGGGCCAGGGATTCGGCTGGCCCAAAGCAAAATCCCTGACATTTGGACAGGGTGAAATTCCTTTCAACTCTGATCCTGTTCTCTGTTGCACAAAGGAGCTGCAGGAGGACACACAAAGGTCGCCAGCACAGGGCAGGGAGTCTGAGATAACTTTGCAAGAAGGAGAAAAAATATCTCAAGGGATTACAATAAATTGCCACCTTCTTTTCCCAAGGGCTCCCATGAAACACTTGAAAAAGTGACCTCATTAATTAATGAGTTGGGTTAACGCTCTCTCCACATATTCTACTTAATTGCAGTTCTGTCATTCCCAGTGAATTCTTAAAGCCATATTGATTATTCAAAGCTCTGTTCAATCAATAATGCAATAAACCATGTATGCTTAAAAAAGCGATTAAAGAGATAAATACAGGAGCCACTTTAAAGCAGCCACGTCCTTCTGCAGCCCACTTATCCAGCTGCAAACAGTGACTGAATGTCTTTCAATGTCCTCATCTAATTGCAGTGGGTAATTGTCTCATAAATTTATTTTAATCCCTAATCCATGTCCAAAGCATTTCCAAACTGAAATCATCCCAAACAGTAATGGTGCCAATTTCCACTGGCTGCTTGTTCCGTGCCCTGCACAAATGATAATCATGGATGAGCAGGGAAGAGAGGCCATGGCCAGCAAGGGACACGGTGTGAGCCACAGGGGATAGGGTGGGTAGGAGAGCAGGGAATCCTGAAGGACAAGTTTTCTTTGGAAGCTGCAGAAACACCACAACACCGTGGCTGAAGTTTCCTTTGGCAGCTCTGTCCTGCCATGGGCATGAACTTCTGTAGGAGGGGCAGGCACTGATCTGTGCTCTGTGGGGAGCAGGGACACACCCAGGGAATGGGCTGGAGTTGTGTCAGGGC
>JAWWEU010000442.1:0-11454 GCA_035583155.1 Acropternis orthonyx | reverse complement strand
ACCCACAGAAGTGGGGCCTAGCTAAAACTAAAACCTTAATCTGAGTTTTTTGGGATTTATCAAACCCATCACAGCCTTTCAGAATTCACAATTACAAAGCAACAAAACACCCATGTAGCTACTTTAGGATTTTATCTCTGTATTTGACCAGATCTTAACACTTTTACACGCTCAACTAGAAGAGAGTATTCCCTGTCTTCATGCTGGACATACCCTGCACATATCTGTGATAGAGGGCTGAGGGGATGTGGCATCTGGGGATGTTTGATCCCCAACAGCTGCCTGGAACCTCAGCAACCAAGTTGGCCCAGCCAGCCCACTCGTCAGAAGTATTTTATACCCCTACACATATGCACCAAAGTCAATCAAATCCAACTCAACTGCCAGATCACTGGAATGCATTAGTTATGTGAGCATCCAGGTGGTTTTGCCTGCAATAACCACCTGGTGTTCTTACCTTAGGACAAACCACCTTGCTCATCAGAGAGGGAAGAAAGGGAGAGGGTGTAAGAAGGACACAAATGTGAAGACTTGACTAATTTTTGACACTGTCACAAGAAGAAAATATATACAGGCTGCAGCCTCTGACCTTCTGAAACATATATTTCTTTTTACCACCTCTTAGAGTTGCAATAAATAAAAGCTGTTGGGCCTTAGCTCTGCATGTTATCCCTTCAGAGTTTTGTTTTCTTCTATATCTCTGTCTCCCTTTTGTTGTTCTCATTTTAATAAAAAGTACATTTGTATGCAGTGTGTGATGTAATTAAAGATATTATTGTGCTGGTTTCAAAACCCCAGTGTGAAAATTAACCCTACTCAAGCTGCGTCCCCTTCCTGGCCCCCTTCTGACAGTGAGAGAAACACTAGGAAACCCTACCAATTGAAATCTGAATGTTAATGAAAAAAATCACTCACAATAAACACAAAAATATTAATAAAAAATAAAAAAGTTACCCACAAAAGGGTATTCACCTCCAAACAAACAAAAACACTCCTGCAAGACAGTGCCTAGTGTGGTTTACCCTGACAAAGACAACTTGCCCATCCTTTTCTCACCCAGGCACACCAAAACTCTTCATCCTGCTCTGTGTGATAATACCAAAACATATGCTTTGTGCCCTTAATCAGATTCTTAGCTGTCTTGTGCTTTTGGTTCTTTATATTTTATACATGAATTCAAAAGTAAAATATGACACAAGGGCACCAGTTAATAGGTAATAAACAGATATTTATTATGTTAATATCCATTATGAAAATACAAAATAATTCATCAGGTTAGTGACTTTTGACATGGGTGAAAAAATATATGAAGGGTGGGTGCACACTGATAGCTGGTTCCAGGATCATTTTGGTTGTCTAGGAATGCTGTCTTCTTCTATAATCAGCTGGGAAAGATAGGCACCTCCAGAGGGAAATTCAGCTGTCTGAGACTAGAAGCTTATATTAATCTTTCAAAATCTGAAGAATGAAAGTAAGTTAAATTAATCATATACTCCAACTGTGAGTACAAATTGGAAATACAAAGAAGTAGGAAGGCATGAAGAACAAGAAGAGGTTTTGTTCTTGGGCAGTTAGCTAAATGGGTCATGGAAAGGTCAGCACTGTGTTGGTCCAGGAGTTCAATATTGGTCCTTGTGTGGATGAATGAGAAAGGGGAAAAAAAGAAAGTTATATAGAATACCTTCCTTTCTCCTGCAGATAAGTAGAAACAAGTACAATTTATCTCAGGGAGTGATACATTGCCAACATATGTGATGGAATACACTGTTTTAAATAACTACTCACAACCTAAACCAAAAGATGTTATACTGCCTTGTGTAAACTATTCTGGGAGAGACCCAAGAAGAACCTTTCGTTTTAACACAGCAAATGAAGAGTGCTATAAAAAAGGGAAATATTGTAACAGAGGCATATAATTCAGCATGTAGAGTATTCAACAGTGAGTTACATGGGAGTATCAAACCACCAGCACAGAACTAGAAAGTCTAGGCAGGAAACAATGGAATCCAGGCTGAAATCTGCACAGTGACAGCTAGAAAATGTCTGTTATACTCAGCAGTTTGTGACTGATCCCAGTGCAGTGAATAGAAAATCTGTAGTGACCTCTTGGTCAGACCTGCTGTTCTCAGATACTGAAGGTAGAGGACTGGTATTCCATAACTCTATTTCTCCTCTCCCTGATGTACTGTAATTCTCTCTATATATTGTAACTCTGACTAGTATCTCAAATATATTCAAAACATTCTTGCTACTCAGTGTGACACAGTAGAATAGTTTGATATAAAAAAACAGAAAGGCAAACATAAGCATTCCCCATGGAGCAGAAAATAAAGTACAAAACTTTGTAGTACAGCTTCTTAATGTATTCTAAAATAAAGATTAATTCAGGAAGAAAAAAAACCCCAGCAAATAAAACTAAACCCAAACTGCTCAAACTTTGAAAAAAATCAATCCTTTGTAAAATAAGGAAACTGGAAATAATGAAATTAAGAATTCTTAAAACTATAATTTAGCAAGAAATATTGGAATATACTGATATTGCAATATCAGTGGAACACATTTAGACACGAGTTGGCAAATCTTGAGAGAGTTTATGTTGAATTTGTTAAAAGAATGGGTAATTTTCACAGCATAAACAAACTAATCTTTCCTAAAGATGTAACAATGAAAATAATATCATAAATCTAATATATAATCTAGAAATTTGAACTTATTAAAGTGATACTGCCTAGTCACTTTGTTCTTCCTTGGGAGGAAATTTGGTTTATATAAATTATCCATTTGCTCATGTATACTTATTAAATACCTTTCCATCATGTGACCATTTACAAGCAAAACTGCAATTAGGAATTGAACATTATAGTGAAGAGTCACAAACATTAATTACTATATAAAAAATACAAAGATCTCAATCTTGGGGAATCTGAATTTTAGGAAACTATATACTTAAAACAAGGCATAAATAATGAAGGTACAATGCTGAAAAAAGTTAATTATTCTGAATCCTGTGCTTATTTTGTCATAGCTGCTAACAAATGTCTATACCAATTACATCTACACAACTGCGAGAACAGATTGAAAACTGTTTTGTTCACCATCTGAATTCTATTTATTCAGCACTTTACAGGAAGAAGTCTCTGAAATAACAGACAACCTGTTTTACAAGTATGAGTGTCCAAACAATAATTTCCCAGCCAAAATTACACCCAGATACATCATAACTTTTTGGCAACCCTAACCTAACTGCACCCAGAGTGTAGCATTTTGTCATAGTGTGCTTTAGGAGCCTCTTATCTACCCGGGTTACTCCATCTGGAGCTCTGGCGTTTCTCACTTCTCAGTCCTAACATTAGGTTCAAAATTCTCCTTGCTCTCTGTGTAAAATAAGTCCAGGTGTAGTGGAAGTGCTGCCAGAAATCTAGGGCAGCCAAAGCAACCCTTATGTCAAGAAATTCCTGGATACAGGGTTTTTAGGGTTGCACATAGTGTGAAAATCAGGATTTTGGTTAGGGCTAGGGTTAGGGTTAGGAGAAGGCCAGGAGTTCAATTTGGGATTGATTTGAAAAGGCAGTGCCAAAGCAGTTCTGCACCAAGGAATGTTAGGAATTTTCAAGAATTCTTTATCTGTGGGAATTCAGGTGTAGCTTCTGTGAGGCTGAGCATGGTGTTGAAGGTACAATTACAACAGAGAGGAAGAGCAAGACCTGGGCTCCCATGGCAATGGTATTGGAAAATTCCTACCAAAGGTGAAATAGGACTTTCAAAGCTTTCTATTCTATAGACTACTTAGTATTTCGAAAGTCTAGGGTTCATTGATCTGTGACTCAGTGTTAGAGTTTTGGTTAGGGTTACAGTAAGCTCAGGTTTGGTTTGTGAGAAAGAAGCCCACATGTCCTTCTGGACCCAGCTTGGAAGGATGCTAAGAAATCAAACTGTGAGCTGTCAGAATTGTGTGCTCAGAAATTCTTAATCTAAGCAAAGACCAGGGATGCTGTGTGCAAGGAACAGGTTAGGGTTATATATAGGGTTAAGTTTATATTTGAAAGAGAGAGAAAGCCCCTGGCTTCACTTTAAGTTGTCTGAAAAATATTTTGCCAAAGATAAATTCCTTAAGGCAAATTCTCTCCAATATCTCTAGTTTCTTGGCTTTCTTAGCCCATAGTTGTATGTGGAAAGGAACTATAAATTTAAAGGGAAAAATTAAGGCTACTAAAATTTTTCTCTCCAGATCACCTTTTCCTCTGGAATTGGTCTGGAATGCCATGTCTAAACTATGATTAGAGTTAGGGTAGGGCTGAGAGAATGAGAAAGCCCAGAGAAAAAGTTTTGGATGGTTGGAAAGCTGTATTTGAAGAATAAAAAAGGGCTGGAAACAGAGCTTTTCTGTCTTCTCTCAACCCTAACTCTCATCTTCACCCAAGTGTTGGGCTGAACTTTGCAAAACATACCCAGGTCCTCACTATCAAAAAGTTCTTCTGTGAGACTCTCTCCAGCCTCCCTCATTGCTGACTTTCCTGCAGACCATGCAGAATTCAGCAGATTTATATGTAGACCCACTTTTTGTGACCCTTTGTTAATTTCAATGTCGTTTTCCTGTCTGTGGATACACACAGTCACTTTTACAAAATGGTTGTAGCTCTTAAAATTCCAAACCAGATGAATTTTTTATTAGCTTTATTTTCCTCTTTACACATGTGCAAGTTCCTGCTGAACTGACCTCAGTTTGCAACTGTCTTGTTTTCAGCTTTCTGTGAAACAGAACAAAATGTCAGCAGGTGTGACTTCCATGATGTCATTTTATAATTTAAAATTGCAAAATATGGACCAGTGTCTGAGTTCAGTGGTTTTCCTTATTAAAACACTTAATTCATTCTTTCTAAAGAACTTATGTTATTTCGATTAACCCATTAAATTAATGAGCTGAGGAAAAGCATTTACTATGTTTTACTGAAGACAATTTTACTCATGTCCATTAAACTATGGTGCAGGGTCAAACATTGCTATCTATCTGACATACACAGTGTGGAATTTTAGAAGCAGGGCAATAGTGATAAGGAATTCTGTGTTCTCTCACAGATACATGTAGATTTTGTTTCAAGAATTATTTTATTCTACTTTAAAAATATCTATAGCAAATAAGTGCTGCTTGTTGGCAGAGATAACTCAAACTCTTTAGTTATTTGTTACCTTTCTAATGAGCTTTCAGCAAACTTTAAGGTAATCAAAATCCCATTTAACATGAAGACAGCCTTTAAGACAATAACAGGATTTGGAATTATTTGTTTTGACTGTGATGTTTTAATGCCATAGGTATTCTTTTTAAGGTGTCTTCTACGGTGTCTGTGGTCCTTACAGATCATATTTTCTCTGAGTTTTGACAGCATCTTGATGCATATTTTTTTATTTATCTGATCCATACATGATCCTTTCACAGTTTTATCAGGCTTCCAGACTGTCTTCTATATTTAATTGGTAAAGGTTATACAAAATCTGAAGCCTTGGAGAATGCCTATGTGTCTTTTTGGGTTTTGAGGTTTATTAAAGTATTAATCATTGAGAGCCAGATTTAGTTAAATCTGGATTAAACTATAAGAAAAATTCTTGAGGCACCCAAGAAAGCTGTTTAAATATTCTAGGCTCATGTCCTCCAAGCTAAAGAGTGGTCTATCCCAACAAGCAGGAAGTCAGGCAAAAATGCCAGGATGCCTGTGTGGATGAACAGGGAACTCATGGCAAAACTCAAACAAAGTAGGTAAAATTCAAACAGAAGCTGGAAGCAGAAACAAGTGTCTTGGGAAGAATACAGAGACAACAAGAATATATGTGTGGATAAGAAGACCAAAGTCCAATTGGAGTTGAATCTCACAAGGAATGTAAAAGACAACAATCAGGGCTTCTACAAGCACACAAGTGAAATAAAAAAGAAGACAAGGAAAAACAGAAGCCCACTGCTGAATGGGACAGAAGCCATGGTGACACAGCACATGGAAAAGTTTGAGATACCTAATGCCTTCCTTGCTTAAGTCTTTGCTAGCAAGGCCCTACAGACTGAGAGGACAGGCTGGAGCAAGGAAGATGTACCCTTGAGGGCAGAGGATTAGGGACTACTTAAACAAACTGGGCAAACATGCATCTATAAACCTTGATAAGATGCACCCAAAAGCAACAAGAGAGCTGGTTGATGTCATTGAGACATCAGTTTTGGTAATCTTTGATCAGTTGTGGTGACTGGAAGTGCCTAAGAACTAGAGAAGAAGACATGTCTCACCACCTTCAAGAAAGGCAAGAAGGAGGATGCAGGAAACTACAGACTGGTCAGCCTCACATTGAACTTTGGGAAGGTAACAGAGGAGCTAATTCTAGAAAAAATTTCCAGTCACATGACGGATAGATAGTCAACAAGATCAATTAACACAGGTTCACCAAGGGGAAGTAATTTTTGACCAACTTCATAAATTTTTGTGGTAAAATGACTGGTTTAGTAGACAAGATGAGAAGAGTGGATAGTGTGTCTCTAGTTTCAGTAAGGCTTTTGACACTGTCTTCTGAAAGCTGTTCATACATGAGCTGATGAGGTATTGACTGGATGAATAGACAGTGAAGTGGATTGTAAATTGTACCAGCTATCACCACCCTCTGGACCCACACATTGGACCAAAAGTCTAGTTGAAGACCAGTAAGAGACAGGGGTCAGTGCTGGGTCTGATGCTGTTTAATACCTCCTTTAATGATCTGGATGATGAAGCAGATTGTACGCTCAGCAAATTTGCTGATTACAAAACTCAGGGAGGAGTGACTGGTAAGGCAGAGGGGTTTGCTGCCATCTGGAAGACCTCAAAATCTGGAGAAAGGGGCTGACAGGTACATCAGGGAGTTCAGTAAAGGGAAATATAAAATCCTGCACCTGGGGAGGGATAGCTTCATACACCAGTATATACTGGGAGCTGACTGTCCAGGAAAGCAGCTTTGTAGAAAAAGACCTGTGAGTCCTGGTGGACCAAGATGAACATGAGCGATAAATGTGCCATTCCTGTAAAGAAGGCTAATACTATCTTGGGCTGCCTTAGACAAAGTATTGCCAGCAGGTTGAGGGAGGTGATCCTTCTCCTCTACTCAGCGCTGATGAGGTCACATTTGGGGTGTTTTGTCCAGTTCTGGGCTCCTCAGTCCAAGACAGATGTGGAGCTACTGGAGAGTATCCGACAAAGGGCCATTAGGATGAATAAGGGACTAGAGCATCTAAGCTCTGAGGAAAGGCTGAGAAAGCTGGGACTTTTGAGCCTGCAGATGCCTTGGAGGGGTTCTCATCAATATGTATAAATATCTGAAGGCATAGTGTAAATAAGCTGGAGTCAAGCTCTTCAGTGACAGAACAAGAGGCAATGGGCACAAAGTAAAACACAGGTGGTTCCTTCTGAACAAAAAATACCTTTTTACTGTAGTGGTGACTGAGCGCTAGCATTGGTTGCCCAGGAAGGCTGAGGAGTCTGCATCTGCGAAGATATTCAAAGGCCTGGATATGGTCCTGAGCAACCAGCTCTGAATGACCATGAAAGTGTATTCAGGTGTAAATTGTTCTAGCCTTGGAAATTATTTTCTTCCTTAGTTTTCCAATTTGGAATCTGTTGCCTAAAATCAAGGAAAAAAGTTTCCGAGACAAGGTTTATCAGAGTGAAGGCAGAAAAGTTCCTTTGCTAAAAGCTTTTAGCAACCAAAATACATGACATGTGCGCTGGCATACAAAATACTACAAATTTATGGCCCTACTTAATTATCCTATCTAGGAAATACATCCAATCTTTAATTTGCCCATTCTACAAACCACCCCCCTGACACACCTCTTCTAGAATTGAGTCAAAAGTCTTAAGACCACCCTTTCATCATTTACCTTCATCTTCTTCATATTGTGTCTTCTATTTGGAGTTATTCCAGGACCTTTAACCCTTCTTTATGCTATGACTAAGCAATATTGTATTTTGACTATAACATGTTCTGGTAGCTATCTGGATACAAGGATCCCTATACAGAATGTTCTAACTTCATATTTCTCCCTTAACAGAGAAGCAAGCTTTAAAATATGACACAGAGGTTGACTCAAGCATAAGTGTGTGGTACAGGGGTTAAAAGTTATTTCTTCAAATACAAAAGACTATAAAATTATATTAAAATCCACAACTATATTAAGGCTTGGGGCAACATTCCCCCGTTAGAGGCTAGACTAAATAGAATTTTGCCTAGCATCTCTACCTATACCTGATGTTGTAACACAGAGGTAAGCAGCATTCGTAGCATCTAATCATGCAGCAAGCTATTAAGCAAATACTAATAACAAAAATAATCAATATGAACAGTTGTTTTATCCAGTTTCAGCTTGGTAACCATGAAGTGAGTTCGTGAAGAATGTCTCTCAAACCCAGTGAGATGTCATCAAGAGTTACCTGATGCAGAATTTGAGTCTGTTTCCATATTTTAACCAAATCAGTTGAAATTCTTCCACTCTAATCTACATAAAAACAACAACTGGAGTTAATGACAGTACATACACCTCTTTGTGAGGCTAGCACAAAATCAAGTGTGGTAATCGAAGAGCCATTCTGTTTTCTAGTACCACACTAGACAACCCATGCACTTCTTCTTGCAGAGTTGTGATTGCATCCATGGTATAGTTTTCAATATGTTCAATAACAACTGAGATGTTGACAATTGCCTTTTCAAATTCACTTACTCCTAGAGATGGAATCAAGGCTCTAACTATGCTGTGGAAGAGTATAGGACCCTTAATAAGAGGGTTGTTGCACCTTTTAAACCTTCTCATGTAATTTCTTATCCACCCGCTTTGTTCATCAGTTTGATCAAATATTGTTATGTTTGGAATTACAGTTCCAAGGGCACAAGCTCCATCTTTGTCAAGGGGTAAAACTTTCCACAATTCATTTTCACATATCCAGTACCATCCTGAACCCTGTGGGGGAATCATTCTCCAGGGTGTTTGTGCCAAAGCTATTACTATCTGTCGTGTTATCCTTATTTTTTGGATTCAGTTTCATGACAATATGGAGGGAGAATGACCTTTCCAGTGACATTAAGGGTCACACAGGGTACTGCAAGTATAATACTTATAAATAGATTACTCATAATGTGTACATCATACGACACCTCTGAGAAAAGAAATTGTGTCAGGAACCACTACTTCATGGTCATTTCATGCTACATTTCATGGTAGCAGAGCTTACATACCTTATTTCTTCACACAGTCAGCTATTTTTTATTTTTTTTATTTATATTTATTATTGTTTATCCCTCAATTTTAGGTGCTATTTACAAAATATTGTTCTTAGCAAACATGAGCTGATCAAAAAGCAGCTAATTTCTCTAGCCTGAGGTTTGATGAGTATCATGTTGTGCTGGCTTATGCCAATATTGCTCAGAGCACGGTGTTCCAGCAGTTAAAAGAAGTCATTTCATAGAGGTTTAACACAATATAACATCTGCTCTGTTGAGATAGGGAATTTTAGCTTTAGGAGGATCTAGGAGTATGAACTGCTTGGTCAATATCATCTATTTGCACAGAAGTTAATTCTATTGTAAGTGTTCAAGGAGAAATTGCTTACTACCCTTGTACTGGTTTCACATGATCAGATTTAGGTGTCTACATCTGAAGTAACTATCCAGACCTTTTTGTTCAGTTACTGGAGAGACCCAGACATTTCTAAGCATGTTTCATTACACAGATAGAATCACAGATCTCTAAAATAAAAACAATAGTTTTATTCTTTATGTGCTTAATAGTCTAGTTTAATTGTGTAGATTTGCAAAGTGCAGATCTTGAAATTAGGACAGTTGATTACCGAAATATCTAAAAGTAAAATGAACCATTAATACATGTGGAAGGAATTTTGGAGATGTTGCATGTCATGCCAGAGGAAAAGTTCTCTGATAATATGAGACAAATGCAAATTAATTTCAGTTTGGCCCAGGCAGAGAAAATTAACTATGAACATGTATTACAGAAAGGTGAGAAACATTACTTACTATGATAAAAACTGAGCATGGCACAAAAGGGTTTGCATATCAATAGCTTGGAGGGCTATAACAATAGGATCATAAAATGATGGAAATTTTGATTGGAAGGCTCTTCCAGAAGTCATTTGGTTGAAGTTCCCACTAAAAGCAGGATCTTTGTCACTAGTAGATCAGTTTCATCAAGGCTTTGTCTGCCTGAGACATAAATATCTTCAGGGTTAGAATTTCCAGACCCTCACTGAATGTATTATTCGGGTGCTGGACATTGACAGTCCATTGTCCCATTGACAATTTCCCCCCCTAATGTTAAGCTGAAAGTCCCATGTCTCGTTTTGCAGTTCTTATTTTGTCTGACATTATTGAGATTTATTTCTGTTAACTTTGTAATACCCTTGAAGCAACCATAGAGAACTACTACTCTACTTTTCATCCTTCTCTTCACCTGAACAAAGAAGCTAAGCTCCAACAGTCTCTTGTTACAGATGTGTGCTCTGTATTATCCTGATAGCCCTCTTCTAAACCTGCTACATTTTCTCCACATCCCTCTTGAACCCGGGACAACAGGATCAGCAGCCTTACCAGCACCATGTAGAAGGCAATAATAACTTCACTTGAACTTCTGTTCTAGAATTTATCATGTATTTAACATGCAGTTTGCCTTACTTTTAGGAGAACTTTGTTATTACTTATATTCAAAGTACTTTCACAATAAGTTTGAAGTAATTTTCTACAGGGCTCCTACTCAGCCAGTAGAAGGCTGATAGAGATAGTAGATAAGGCTGAGAGAGTTAGGTCTATTCAGCCTGGGGAAGAGACAACTGAGAGAGGATCTCATCAATGTCTTTAAGTATCTGAAGGCATGGTGTCAAGAGGATGGAGCCAGGCTTTTCTAGGTGAGCCAAGCAATAGGACAAGAGGCAATGGGCAGAAATTGATGCACAGGAAGTTCCATCTAAATATGAGGAGGAACTTCTTTACTATGCAGGTGACTAAGCACTGGAACAGATTGCCCAGAGAATATGTGGAGTCTCCCTCACTGGAGATATTCAAGAGCCATCTGGACACAATTCTGTGCAATGTTCTCTATGACAACTCTGCTTGAGCAGAGATTGGACGAGATGTCCCCCCTTCCAACCTTACCCATTCTATGATTCTGTGAAGGCTTCTCAGACTTCTCCAAGGATCACATGCAGAGAGTAACACTAAAATGTAATGTTTAAAATGTGAGACCAGAAATCTAGGCATCACAGTTCCCAACAAAAAAATAAAGGAAATCACAAAAACCTTTTTGTGTAGTTAATAATGGCCAGAGTTCGTGAACAAAGATCTAGGGAAGGGCTCTCCCCACGTGGGTGTGCCCTTCCAGCCTGTGCAGTGGATTTTTTAGGTGAGGCACAGCTTGCGCAGAACTGGCCCCACCGTTTAAGTCCT
>JAWWEU010000438.1:0-11522 GCA_035583155.1 Acropternis orthonyx | reverse complement strand
ATGCAGAGCAGCAGAGACCAGCAATGCCTGAAACCAGAGTCACAGCAGGAGCTCAAGTGGGCAGGAAACAGGACAATGAACCCCACAGGGACCTGAGAAGAAGCTGGAGAGGAGTGTGAGAGTCACCTCCAGGGAATGACAACACAGTGCCCTGTCCTCTTTTGCTTGGAGAATGATCCTTGGAGAAATCATGCCTGAAGGCTTTTCCTGCTCAGGAAAGGTGGAGCCAACAGCAGGAACAGGTGGTACCAGGGAAACAGAGATGGGATCAGCAAAGAGGGAATGTGACCAAAGCTCTTCCAATGTGCTTCAGTGGCTCTTGGGGCCCTGGGCCTTGGGGACTCCAAGGCTTATCCTTCTTACTGTGTCCTTGGAGCCAGAATCATTCCTACCTAAAATGGTGCCATTCCTGGCTCTCTCCTTCACCTGCAGGATGGAGAGACCTCTTTGAAGTCCTTAATGAAGTGACGTGTTTCTCATTGAGGAAAGGAAATCATTTCCCTTTTATGAGAGACTTTATACTCAGCATGTTGTGTCCAACGGTAGTGAAAATGGACTCATAGAGTAAAAAGTGTGTCTTTCTACCTTGAAAGAACATTTGATGTCCCTGCTCCTCACTTCCCCCATTCACCAAATCGCTTGGAAATAGAGTTGTAGTTCCTTCCTTGACTTTTGATCTTCAGTGAGCAACGTAATGCTTTAACAGAATAATCTCAGTGTTGGAAACCACAATCCACACTGTTATTTCCGTGGGAAGCTGAGCTGGGGGGTCTCCTTGTTTGCACTCATCTTACTGGAGGGGGTGGGAGAGCTCTCTGTGTTAGGTTACCAAGGATTGCCGTTCTGTTTTCACATTCCAGCTGTTGGAATATGCACCCTTTGACCACGTGGGCTCTTCTGAAGGCAAAGGGCAGGGAAACACCTCTGCCCTTGGAGCCACAGGACTTGGAGTCTTCAGCAAGCAGCAGGTTCAAGGAGCTCTGTTTTCACAGAATGGGGAAGCTGCCCTGAGGCCACTGTGGAACTGCATGAAATCCATCAAACCCAGAAAGCAACAGAAAGTCACAGGACTCAGGACCAAGCAGTTCTTACAAGGAAATTCCTGACAAAGGCAGAAGTTTGATTGAAAGGGGTTTGCTTCCTCTGCCTCTGTGTTTCTCTTGTTCACAAAGTAATCTCTCATTTTGTTATCTTAGCTTTGGTTGAACTAGACAAGTCCAGAGTTCGAAATGAAAATCCAGCATTTTGGGGGCTTTTTGGAAACATTTTTGCTTTCACCTTCCGATCTGAGAAATCAACATGATTTGCTGGAAAAAGTATGACAAAAATACCCCAGCGAAGTCACTGAAGGGAAATCCAGCTGTAGATTAGGGAAGTTTGTTCCTGTCATAAATGAAAACACTGAAAGATAAATCTCACTTCTTGTGTCACCCAGATTTGTCTTCTAGAGGGGGAAACCATGAAGATGGTTAAAACCAGCCAAAGTGTTTTGCTCTGAGGAGAACTGCTGTACAGTTTTTTGGGGAGGGAGGCTGCCAAGAAATGAGTTCCAAAAAACACTGTCAGGGCAAAAGATTTAGATTGTGGCAGAAAGTACTGAGGAAAACTGCAATTCTCATTTTGAAATAGAAGAGGAAGCAACAAACAAGTATGGCAAGGTCTCAGCTGTCAAGGAGATGTGAGTCCCACGGGCCTCTTTTAAACATACTCTGGAGAAAAGAATGTGAATTGTGAAATATGAAAAGGTAGAATAGTGAGGACTGGGACAGAATTTGAAGATCAAAAAATAAAATGCATAATAAAAAAAAAGTCATGATTTCAACTGTTCAGGAATAGGCTGAGAGAATAAAGTGCACTTACAGAACAGATTAATTGTAGTTTTTAAGAAAAATATGGGGTTTATGGAGAAAGCAGTTTCTCTAAGGTGGGTTTCAACACATCTTTTTGTAAATAAGATACAAACAGAAAGTTATGTATCAACAAACTTAGTGCTGGAATAAAAAATAACGCTGGACCCAAATCTTTGTCATGTTCTTAATGTTCTTAGGAATTAATTTTTTAAGTGGTGACTGTAAAAACTTGCATGGTATCAAAGACTTGAGGGTGACAATTTTCATACCAACATGTATTATATAACATTAATTTCTTCCTAATATCTAACCTTAATTTGCCCTCTTTCAGTTAAAACCATTCCCCTATATTTATACATATATATATATATATTCCTATAATGAAACCTAAAATGAAAATTTGATTGCATTGAAAACCAGTCCAGTGTTAAAAATAAAGCCTATTAATAAACCATGGATTCATTTCAGGATATAAGATATGTTTAATTTTATTTCTTACAATTTGTTCTGAAGTTTCTGCTCCCTAATTTCCAGACCTAGGTTTGATATTTTTTTTATTTTTTTTTATTTTTAATTTTTTATTTTAGAAAATTTAAATTGAAATAATAAATCTGATGATCAGGTGGACTTTAGGATGGTGGAAATTTCTACTTTGAAGAAGAGAGAAGCACTCTTTTCCTTCATTATGGGAAATAACAGACACAACCAGTTGTCAACCAGTGAGTCCAAAGGCCCCATCATGGAAACTCTCACTCCTTTTATCTTCTAGATGTGCAAGATGTCAAGAGGTGTTAGAGATGCACTGGCTAAGAAAGCAATGGGCATGTTGATAAAGTAATAGATGGCTAACATTGGTGTGATAATTTGGTAATAGATCCTCTTCCTCCCCTACCTTGACATGCTACTTCCTCACATCTTGCTGAGATGAACAGAACTTTGCTGGGTGAGGAGGGACATTAAGGAAAACTTGTTCACAATAAGCTTGTGAGCCAGAAATCCCTCTGTCCCCAGCACATGGCCAGAGGAGATGAGAAATACTTTACAGCAACCAGTTTCTCAGAAAGAAACTACTCTGTTTCTGTGTATTTCACAGAAGGTTGTGCACCCTGAGAAGCATCTGCTTGTGTGTGTGAAAGAAATGACAAAGTTTAAGCCTCAGGAGGATTTAACATCTGTTAGACAATGGAGAGCCTGACTACAGAAGCAGGATCATTCCTTTTCAATGACATTCTCAAAAACAGCCTGGACACAAGACAGGAAGGATGAAGATTCTGACTTTCACCTTTTTCTCTCTCGTTTCAAATCGAAAGTCTGAAAGCAACAACTTCAGCTGTGCTGTGAATGATCTGTCTTGTGCTGTCTTGCCCTGCCAGATTACAAAAGTGTACTCAGATTCCACGTTGGACAGGAGTTTGGGGTAGGAGGCAACCCCAGACCTGAAATCTAGCCACCTACAAACACGTTCCTAAAAATGGATAAGCACATGCATAGCATCACTATTTAATGACTTACTTTCCCCTGAGGTTACATCTCCTTGCGGTGCATGCCAGTTCTCCCCATCCTCCCACATTAGCCCTGAAGTGCACCCATGTCGCTGAGGGATGCGATTGTTTCAGAAATGGGTCCCCTTGCCTGACTCAGTTCTATCTGGGGTGACATGTTGCAAAACAGCTTGCTTTTGAAGGCCCACAATGCTGTTTGGGGTAGAGGAATGGGGTTCCAGGGCGTGTTCCCAACCACCTGAAAGCATCCACCATGATAAGCACGTGTCTTAGCAAGTCCATGCAAGCAATTCCAGTTGAGACCACGCTTGTTAGTTCAGCCAGGCTGCTTCAGCAGCCAGCTACTCCCAAGGATGGAAAAGACAACCCACAGCCACTGCTTTCCTGCAACAGGAGCTCCTGTGCAGGACCTCACCTCACCTCAGGTACAGGAGTCACAACTGTGTGTGAATCATTGCCTCCCAGCTCCTGGGGAGCAATATCCACATGCAAATGGACTCTGCCAAAAGTCACTACTCTCTTTGCCTCAAAAGCCACTTTCTAGCCCAGCAGATAAACTCCAAGAATTTCTTGGTTCTCATCCTGCCACAGAAATAACCAGGCAGTTTCCTTTCCCATCCCTCTGCCCTCGCAGTCTAGCAGGGAAAGAGGAAGCCAGGATTGTGAAATTACACTGAGCAAGATGAAAATCTCCTGGGCCAAAATTAGCAACCCTCTGCAACAAATGCTTCCCTCTGCAACTGCATTTCCCTCTCCTCTGGTGGCATCTCCTTGGCAACAGGGTTGCTTCCCAGCTAAATGTGCCCAGCACTGGCTCTGGGCAAAGTTCAGGGGAGGAGAACTCAGGTCATGCAGTAAAGGAGATGCAGCTTTCCGGAATTCTCCCTCACTGGGGCCATCACAGCAAGGGAACAGAGAAACAAGAAGCTTCCCCTGTCAGCATGAAGTCTGTAAGAGGAAAAGAATAGCACTTTAACATCAAAACTGGATGTAAAGTTACACTTCTGATCATGAGCACAGAACCTCTCAGCTAATTCAATTTATTTGGTTGAGCTGCAGATACTAAAAGAGACTGGGAGAGTAAGGAGGTCACACTGCTGGTGCTTTTAAATGAGGTGCCCTCTAAAGCAACCTAAATAAAAAGGGTGGATGCCAATCTATAAAAATGAATCGATTTTTTTCACACATTCCTCTAACTCCTTAAATGAATGGGGTAGTGGCTCGCTAATGTAGAAGTTTACAGACATGAAGAACATATAGATATGGGGGTGTGTGTGTGTGTGTATATATATATATATATATATATACTGACATTTAGTACTATGGCAGTGCTCAGCTTCTCTTCTCTGCAGTACACCAGAGACGTAGATATGGAAGACATTTTTCCCAACTGCATCATATTTATTTGTGCCTAATCAGAATTATCATTCTTGAAAATTTGCTACCAAAAGTCACTAAAATCTAGAGGAATTCAGCATCTGAGGAAAAAAACACCATGTAGAGTAGAAACATAAATCAAATCCAGGTATACTTAGCCAAAGAATTTCTGTGCAGACAGGTCATAAACTCCTTCTCCAGTCAGCGTCAGCAGAGACAGCCTAAGAATATTACCTATGAGATTTATTATAGCTTTGGTTGGTTTTCAGCTACTTTGGAGGTTCTACTTCTGTTTTCTTTGACAACATAGTTTCTTCTATCTTTTTTTTTCCTCTTCCACCATAAATTTTCAGTTCCTTCTTCATCTTTCTCCTAGAGCTTGCACTGAAATGGGATTTCTTTGCAGTTCATGGGCTCAATTTTGTAGTTTCTTTTCCTCAAGGTTCCATGCCATGAGACCCTGAAGAACTTGTACTTTTTCCCTGCTGGCTCTGAGGAGGCTGGAGGAGCTCAGGGCTCTCACACACTGATGTTAAGCACAGTAACTAGAGGAGTTCATAGCACACAATATAAAACAGAAAAAAAAATATATATACAAAACTCACAAACATGAGTACAAGGGAGACAGAAAGCTGGGCTAGAATTTCAGTGTCAAATTGTATGTCTGAAGACAACCTATGATGTAAATATGCAGAACTATAGACAAATTATGACAGGAAACACTAAACAAGTCTGTGTGGTTTTGGTTATTTAGTGCAAGTAAGGGAGGTCCTTTTGCAAAACAAAAGCAAGACACTGAAACAACCAAAATCATTCCATCACCTTTCAATTAAAATAGGGTGGAGGTTTTATTTATTTGGAGTACATGTTATTTGCTCAATATGCTCAGTTTACAAAATTGCAGGAGGTGGCTCCTGTTTTTAGCCAGGGTATACGATATCCATCTGTGACCACACTAGAGCAAGGAAGACAGGGAATCAGATGGGAAAGATGAGAGGCACTGGCTCTCCCTGTGTACTCTCCATGTTCCCTTGTGTTCACTTCCAGGCCCAACACAAGCCAGCAGACAGCACCTAAGCCAGTGGCGGAATGAATAAAAGACATGGATCTGTGACTGGGATGGAAAACTGCTCTCTGGCCAGTCAGACTGTGGTGCCAAGGCAGACACAGGGCTAATGGACATATGATGAAAGCTGCTCTTTCTGCCAAACCCATTTCTTCTCCTCCCAAGTGTCAGCAGATGGGCACAAGCAGCAAGCTCTTCCTCTTTCAGATCCTTCTTCCAACGTCTGATGTTGTGAAATAAAGACCTAAGAAACTGTTGCAATGGTGGCCAGCAAGTCTTTGTGAGCATCCCTTCAGCCCTGCACTCAGAATGCTACTTCTGGGCCCTATTATAAACAGTAACACAAAGCTAAAGGTAAAATCCTCTTTAAGATTCCAGGTGGGTCTTAGTGGGAATTAAAGGGCTCATACATGACAAATAGGCTTTCTTCAGAAATGATCGAGAAATCTAACTGTGAATCACCCAGTTCTTTCTGCTTTGCAGGTGATCAGCTGTATCAAAATTGCAGGACCACAGGAGCTCAGGGTAGCTGAGGCTGGAAGGCACCTCTGGCAATCACCTGATCCAACTCCCTGCTCAGAGCAGGGTCAGCTACAGGGGTTGCTCAGGCAGAATCCATGGATGGAGATGCCACAGCCTCTCCAGGCAGCCTGCTCCAGTGTTCAAACAACTTCACTTTAAAAGGGGTTTTTTTATGTTTCATGGACTTTCCTGTATCCAAATTTGTGCCCACTGTGCCTCTTGTCCACACCACTGAGAAATCTGGCTCCATTTTCCTTCTTCCCTCCCATCAGGTATTTATACACATTCAAGATTCCCCCTGAAATTTCCCTTCTCTCCACAGACAGCATAGTGGTGGGTTTTGATGAGTTTTGATCCAGATTTATCTTTCTGATTACCAATTTCATTCAGAAGGAAAGAAACTACCTCCATTTACAAATACAGCAATCTGAAAATATTTAACTCAACAGAAACCCAAGAAACAAATCATGCTTTGCTATGATACTGTGCCATATGTTGGCAGGTGAAAACACAAACTTGGAGAGTGTAAACACAGATATTTCCTCATTCTTTTGGATGTGCAGAGCCAGTGGATCTGTAGGATACAAAGCTGATGCTGTCACTGGTTACAATAAACAGTAATGTATTTGTCCCCTTTTAATCAAATGTATCACTTCACCATGTGAATGATGAACCTGTAGCTTAAGATAAGGATGTTTAAGAGCCCAGCTCTGCTTTGTCTGACCTAAGCTGAATTTGCAAGTTGGATGGAAAGCACCTTGCTTTTTATTTATAAATAAACCTTCTGTCTGAAGTGCACTTGGGAGAGGAATGATCCCCTAAGCAGCAAGTAGAGTAAACAATGAATAACACTATCACCACAATTTTTATCCAAGTGTCTTGCTATAAACCTTTATTTTAAAAACTTGTAGATGAATACGGTGGAGGAAATGTTGCCATTGTTTACACCCTACATAATCCATCCTTAAATTCACTGTGCTCAAGCAGAATTTGGCTTTACTGTTGTTCTAAACTATTTGGCTCATTCTGGATTGAAGCTGAGGCATTCAGTCAATCAAAGTCATGTTTGATTTCTTTGAGCTGTAAAACATGTTCTGTGCAAAAATATCTGCACAAAAATATTTTGCATCTTTTAAAAATCTTTCAGCTTTGCAGGTGACACATTTTCACAATCAACTGGGAAACCTGGAAGTTTCCAGATCTTGGTATAATTTAATAAAAAGAACTTTAAAAATATTTGCATCTTTTTTAGGAAACTTAAGTCATCAAAGACAGAGTAGCTAGAGAATTGACTAAAGAGCCATTACTTTAAAAGGGTTGCCTATAAAATGAAAACGCCAAAAAAGTACAATCAGAGTTGAAAAGTAAATACTGCAGTGTAAGTACAAGGTACTGGTACCGTCACCTTATCCACAGAACTGCCTCGTACCCCTGCTAACTCAGGTCTGCAGTCAAGATGCATCTGGGCATACATCTCAGTAATATTTCTGACAGCAGGAGCGGCAACAACATGCTTGAGCATCTGGAACGCTGCAATCCTTGTCGGGGCTGTTGCACAACCTGCGGTGCCCAGTGGCAGCAGCGAGTCAGTGCAACTGTCCCAGCTTTCCTTCCCTGCCACGGGAAGTCGGGCCCCTTGCAAAGCAACCCTTCCCTTGTCTTCTAACTGTTTGTAACCCAAAAACTGCCATCAGAAAACAGCCAATGACCCACTGAGGCTTAGAGGGTCAGAAGAGAGAAGAACATCTTGGTGTGGTCGGAAATCAGCTTTGTAAAATGTAAAATGTTCTGTGAGGACCCCGAATGTCGCCCCACAAAAGGGATTCATCCTACTGAGAGATGACTGTTATTCCCCAGCTTCTCTCAGGCTGGAAAGGAACAGGCACATTGCCAGAGGCATCCATCTGAAAACACTGCTGTCCAGAAGGGATGAACTTCCAAACTACCTAGAATTCTGATTAAGTTACAATAGTAATTATAAGTAACTATATTTTCATACAAGTATTTCCAACAGCAAAGCTCCTTAGTGATAAATACTGGTATTATCTCCTTGGGATTTCGTATCAGGAATGCACAGAACAATGTTCACTGCTTTTGATATCAACACGGAGAAACAAGAAGCAGAGCTCATACTGTAAGTGCAGTTCTCTTGAGAGAACTCTCCACAGACCACCAGGATGTGTTCTGAACCTTCTCCCACTGTCTGTTCCTCACTTCAGCCTGGCTGTGCATGACAAGAAAGAAGCAAACAGGTTGCCTTGGAGCCCTTTATAAGTGTTAGGTGTATTTGCTGTGGAGATTTTTGGTGTGAAAATCAATCTGAAACAGTCCACACTGGAGAGGTCGTAGAAGAATACAGTGGTATTTCCAAACCCCAAGGTGCAAGATGCCTGTCACCCATGGAAAATGAGGTGTAGTAAGGCTAGGTATTGCCACTTTGTATTACTCCCTGTATCATCCAAGACATTCTTAGCCTTAGAAAAAAACTAATTTTTGCCAAGATCTGGCATGCAAAAGTTATAGCAATTTTATGATAGCAAAAAGAACTAAGGGGTGCCAAACTGTGCCGTTCTACTCCCAAATACCCTCATCACAGGTGACTTGCCAAGAGCTACATGAGCAGTGCAGGGTGTTCTCTGTCATCTCCTCATTCCTCCCCTTGCCTCTCTTCTTCCTGCCCTTCTCCTACACCTCAGAAAGGAATTCCCTGAGAACCTGAAACCAAAACGAATCAGAGCTGTCAGCACCAGCAGAGGGACCATAAACCTTAGCAACAGCCTGAGGGCACTGTGGGTTTGTCCACACCACCCATACAGAAATATCCCTGTCGTCCTAGTGTCAGGGAGTATCCCAGCCCTGGACAACACACCATGTCCTCCCAGGGCCAGTGCAGAAAGAAACACATGAAGAAGGAACAAGTGGTAGGGGCAACCCCAAAGGAAGTGGGTATGGAGACAGGAACTTGGACATGGTTGGCAAGAGAAGGGGCACAGCAAAAGGTGCCCAGGTGCCCTTGAGCCCTGACCAGGATGAGCTATCCATGTGATTAGGGTTATTTTTCCTGTTGATCTCTGTGATATCTATTACCTTTTCCTTCAGAATTTACTTGAAATCTAGCTGTGTTACTGAGGTGAGTCTGGCAGCCCGTATTTTTCTTGGATATTCTTGGATATAAGAAAGAGGCAGTATCTCTCAGAAATGGATGGTGTTTGGGGAGCATTCACTGTTCCCTTTTTCCATCTCAGTCAGAGATTGTACAGACACCCTGAGAGAGAAGACATTTCATCTGACAGCAAGAGGAAGGAGCTAAGGAGCTGCCCCTTCAGCAAGGCTGCATCTCTGCTCTGCTGGCCCTTGGAAGAGCAGCAGGTGCTTTAGACACAGCAAAGGAAGCAGCAGTGGTTGGATGTCCCAGAGTTAGAGCATTTCCCACCAGCTTTAACACCAGCTGACCCAGAAGGCTCGTCTGGGATCCCAGATGCCAGCACATTAATTGTGCTTCATAAAGATGGCACTAAATGGCATGAATTGTACCCTTAATGAACAGTTGCAAACGTACGAAAATAAAGTGAAACTGCCTCCCACATCCAAGGGGAATGGATGCTCTTCAACCCACTGAGACACATTCTTGGCCTCTCAAGATCCTTTGGTAATTGGGTATCAGAAGTGGTTTTTTTAAACGGTGTACCAGAAGTGGCTTTTGCAGATGTTTTTCTGTAAGGGTGATGGTGTCTTCAACTTTTTTCTAAATTTAATTTGCATGATTTAGTCAGAATTTGTGCTGAAACAAACATCCTGCTCAACTGGCAAAAGGGCTTCCTTGGAGAAGTTCAACACAGGTTCATCTCAACCCCGGACACCAAATCCAACTTCCTCATTCATCCCATGCCCAAGCTCTACACACAAGGCACAGACACCTTCAGCTCTCATGGGACAGGTCTCTGTGTCACACTGGAATCCAGTGCTAAGGAGAGAGGGAAAACTGCTAAACACAGTGAGGCAGGAAATGGATGAACAGCCTGTGCTCCAGACAGACCGTGCCTTTGGAATTTGGGAATGATCCCTGCTTACTGAGTGCTTTTGGCATAAAAAATCATATCGTATTCACAGGGCACAAAGTGTAGCTGAATCCAAATTCCTGGGGGGAAATGAGGATGTTTTAATTACAGAATCCCAGAATGGGTCAGGCTGGAAAGGACCACAGGGGGTTATCTGGTCCAACCACCCTGTTCGAACAGGGCCTTGCCAGAGCACATGGCACAGGATTCTGTCCAGATGGTTCTGGAATATCTCCAGATATCCCACATTCATTTTTATACTGTGTTCATTCGCCCAGATAAAAACTTTGTTGTCAATATTTTCTTCTGTTTTCCAGAGAGATCCAAGTCCTCTACAGGCCCTTCTGCGTTCCCAGTTCCACCAGCCAAAGAGCTCCTTACAAAGTCTTGTAAAACACTGGTGCAAGTTTTTTTCCAGATATGGCGTTGTCCTGTTTGTCAGGTAAAATACTAAGTTTTAGAGTCTTTACTCTGAGTAATTGCTATAGAATAAATAAAGAACAAGCAGCAAACATTTAATCTCCATTTAATGTTTTTTGCCATCTCTGGATTCTCAGGTATCCACAGGGTGTGTGTGTGGGTACTTTCTGTTAATCTTGTCACTGAATATCACTGCGGAACAGCTACATTCAACAAGAAGGTTCAGACCTTGCACAATATTACAAAGCCTTTGTACCACTAGCACTCACATTCTGGTCTGGGACCTTTAGGAGCACAGGAGTGTGAAGGAAACTCCTACAGCCTGGGCTCCACCGAGCACTTCTGTTCCTATTGAAAGGTCCCTCTCTAAACAAAGAAAGTCAGAGGCAAGAAAGCAAAACCAAGCTGTTCAAAGCAAGGCAATACGAGACACGCTTAGAAACATCTGGGATTTTATTTTTAACACATTGAGAAAATGATGACACCAAAGTTTAAATCGTAGTCCAATGATTTTATTTCTAATGTTGAAATACGGCAAAAAACACATTCTTAGTCTCCTACCTCATGCAGTAACCCGAGTGCAAAAAAAGAGCCCCTCAACTCAGCTTCCCTCTGAAATACCAGTGCACATCCTGGTACCTGATATTGATATTGTCCTGTTTCCTGCCCACTTGAGCTCCTGCTGTGACTCTGGTTTCAGGCATTGCTGGTCTCTGCTGCTCTGCAT
>JAWWEU010000436.1:0-11565 GCA_035583155.1 Acropternis orthonyx | reverse complement strand
CCCTCCGCATCCCTCCGCATCCCTCCGCCTCCCTCCCCATCCCTCCCTATCCCTCCGCATCCCTCCGCATCCTTCCCCATCCCGCCCCATCCCTCCGCATCCCGCCCCATCCCTCCGCATCCCTCCCTATCCCTCCGCATCCCTCCGCATGCTTCCCCATCCCTCCGCATCCCGCCCCATCCCTCCGCATCCCTCCCCATCCCAACCCATCCCGCCGCTTCCCACGGGCAGGGTGCCCCCCGGTCCCTCCCGACCCGGCCCGGGATGCGCCTGTCCCTGGAAGATGTGATTCGGCGTTCGAAACTAAAAATAAATATTTTTTTGTTATTGAAAAATATATAAATATAAAGCTAAATAATCAATAATAGCGTATAATAAGTATTTGTAAACATATATAAAATAGTCAAGATATGGAAAACATAACATTTCCTTAAGAAAGGCTATTTTTTCATCTTCACAGACGTTCAAGGCCATAAACCTGCAGCTGGAACCAGGATTACACCTGGTGATGGGAATCGTGGCGTGGAGAGATAGGATAGGAACAGTGACTATTTTGTTTTGGTTTGTCTAATAATCCTTCTGATGCAGAAAGAGGAAAAACAAATTAATCTAAACTGCTCTCATCTCTGTTTAAAAGGTGGCCATAAAACATCCTGAAATTTTATTCTTCTTATAAATTTAATGTCAAATTCTGACACATTAGCCTTCAGTATTTTAAACAAAATCTCAAAACCAAACCAGAAATTAATAAAAATTAAAATATTTCCATTTCTTGTCTTTTCTTCAAAGACCATGTATAAGAAGACAAAAATGTGTAAATACTTTTGAAGAAAACAAAAAAAGATGTAAAACTATGTGGGTTTTATAAACAAATTCTAGTTGATATAAAGTGAGTGGAAGGAAGAAAGTCTAATCCTGTTTATTGTCACTGGCATTTTAACCTGACAGAAACCCAGTGGGATAATCAGAAATTTGAACCTCTAGGGAAAACGTGTTTGAGATTTTATATCCTATTTTGCTAAGTCTGAGAGCTTTTTAAAATTATTCTTCCTTTCAGTCACATAACAAGGAAAAAAACAGTGTTTTTCCCCATAAAATATTTGTTTCAAATAAAATAATTTTGCATAAATCCTGGATTCTTGAGTTATAAATAAGCCCTGCAGGTTGCCTGATTTTATTTTAATTTTCAAATCATAGAAATAAAATTCCATGTTGAATAATATGGAAAACATTCAACTGAGAAGAGCAGCACAGGACCCTGTGCTGTGCCATTAATGAGGCTGAAACAGGTAATTCCACAAACAAATCTGTTTTCCAGTGGGAAATTCCTTTGCTTTTTAATTCCCCACCCAGTACATTCTGTTTGATGAAACATTCCTGCTGTACTAAAGACAGGAAAAGGCTGGAATTTTTGCTGTCCCCTGCCCAAGTCAGTCTTGGTTTGCTACTCTTTGTCCATGTTTTGGTCTCATTCCTGAGCTCTTTTCTACAGATGGAGCTGGATTTTGGCTGTGGAGGAATTCAGGAGAGCATTTCCCAAAGGTTTGGGTCAAGGCGTTCCGGGATGGAGGGCCAAAGCCAGCGCTCAGTGACACGGCTGCTCTTCGGGAATGACGTGTGGGACAGATGTAGCTCCTGGAAAAATAAATCTCTCCCCTCCGTAGCCGATGTCAGCTCCAGCTCTGGCACATAATTTAAACCCCCATCCTTGAATAAGGTTCCCAAGACCTTTTCAAGGTTCCCCTGGAAGGGAAAGACACGGGGATGGCTGTTACAAATGGATAGCCCCGTGGAGACGAGGGAGAACTAAATCTGCCTCCCATCCGGCCGTATTTCTGGGCATCCCAGCTGGGGGCTTGGCAGGAGCTTCCCAGGGAAACGCGGCGCTTCAAGGACTCCAGGTGAACAGGCAGCGGGACAAACCAACCTGGCAAAGCTCCCGCAGTGCCTGGTGACGCACTGCTCACCTGGAGCTCCAAAGGGAGGGATGTGGAGACCCCAAGTGGGATGGAAAAGCCCCTGGGGGCACGGGCTGGGTGGGCGCTCCCAGCTGCTCCCTACTGCCAGTTTTCCAGCCCTGCCCGAATCGGTGGGTTTGCCAAAGAACTGTGTGTTGGCTTTACATGTGCTAATTCCCAGCTGGAGGACTGAAAGCACATTCCTTATGGACACAGGGGCTAGGATGCAGCATTCCAGCTGGGAATTCCCTAAAATATTGCTGGTTTAACCTAATTCCCATTCTAGACAGTCCCTGAATCCACAATTTTATACATGGCAGAAAAGTTACTTCAGCTATTAATAATATAGGCAAAAATATATCGGTAGAGACACTGTGGAATTCCAGTTGGAATAAACAAAAATATTCGGGATATATCCAAGCCCTGTTTGGATCCAGCAATAGCATTCATTGCAGTGTAAATAAAAAATTAGAATAAACCCAGCAACCTTTTTATCTGGCTACATCCTTTTTTAGTCTGATATTATTATTATTATGAAATTAAAATACAATTGATATTAAATGAAGAAATTGATGCTAAATGAAGAAAAATATATTTAATTTAAAAACATTTAGTGATAAGCAAGAATGTGATCCAGCATTATATTATATTGTATTATATCATATTATATATTATACATCTGGGTTTTGGATGGAAGGGACATGTTGAAATGAAACCCGTTTTGATCTGGGAGAATGGGTTTGGGAGGTGAAGAGGTTGTGTGGTGTGAACACTGCAAAAAATAAAAGAGGAAATATCCTGAAACAAGGCAGGAATTCCCTACAAGACATGTCAGGTCTGTGGAACAGCAGTGGGAAAAGGCTCTGGCAGGACACCAGTTTTCCTGATTAAATGTCCCTGACTTGTACACACAGGATAAAACAAAGTGAGGGGGAGTTTAACAGGGAATCAAAGGCAGCAGACATGGAAACACCAATATTTTCCTCCAGAAAAACTGTAAAATGAAGGTCCCAGTTGAAGTTCTAAAGATCTCAGTCAGCTTTGGCCCAGAAAAAGAAAAAAGAGTTTGTAATTGTAATTAATGTTGTAAGTCCTGAGTCTGTCTCACTCAGCAAGGTGAACAGCTGGGAAGGTGTGAGGGGGTTTGTGGCTCCTCAGTCCATTTATTCAGGGTAAAGAGGATAAAATAAGACAGGTTTGTCACTGTGAGGGAGCCCAAACTCTGGGGCCGGGTGTGAGATCCTCATCCTTGGAGACAGTCAAAGTTTCCCCGTGGGCCACAGTCCTGCTTGAGCAGCAGCTTGGACTTGGATTGTCTCCAGAGTTTCCTTCCAACACAAATGATTCTGTGAAATTTCTCCTTTTAAATGACCTGGGACTCTGTGAAATGAGGGAGTTAACAGCAGAGAGAGCACGGAGGAAAAGGGGGGAAATCTGAGCAAACAGAGAGGAGAATGAGACTTGTGAGTTCTCAGCTTCTCAGGATACAACACCGAACCTAAAAATGGGATTTTGGGGAGGTACAAAGCAATTTCTCTCAAAAATAAAAAGGTAAATATGTCAGATAAATATCAGAAAAGTCTAGTTGAGGGTCTGGTTGGCAACAAGGTCCCCCTGACAGCCAGAGAACATCCTGGATCCTTTGCTGGACGGGCTTGTTGGTCAGATCTCACCTGGAGAAGACAAGGTGCCTCCCTGGCTGGAAATTTGGAGGTGTATCCATGTAAACACCAGGCATGTGCAGAGCTGGCACCTGCAGGAAGGGATCCCATGCCGTGTGCTGGCACATTTAGATGGATGTGACACAAAATGCCTGGTTTTTATAGTGCATCCCATTGTTCTAAACATGGGAATATGCATGGGAAAACATTCCACAGTGCTATACTGGCAAGACACATAAACGGGCTCTGGAGTGGAATTGGAACGTGGCTTGGAAGTAATTAAATAAATCTGACTTGATGTGACTGGATTTGGGTTTGGTTCCAACTCTGCAGTGACTTTGGATGTTCTGCAAACTGGATTACCCACATTTGGGGTTACTTTGCTATTAAGCATGCCAAGGGCTAAATTAAATAATAATAATAATAATAATAATAATAATAATAATAATAATAATAATAATAATAATAATAATAATAATAATAATAAAGAATACGTGGATTACTTTTTATGATATACCCGTGGGCTCAAGGATTGTGAGAGAGCATATCCTGGAAGTACAGCTGGATCCCTAGTGAACAATAAGCTCCAGAAGGAACAAATGCCAGGGGTAGCTTGATAATCCATGTTCTCTCCTGCAAAACTCTTTGGTTCAGCAGAGCAGGAAAGACCAGCAGTGTGTTATTGTAGAGGGCTGGAGCAGCTGTGCTGGGAGCTGGGAGGGTCGGGATTGTTCAGCCTGGAGAAGAGAAGCTTCAGGGTGACCTGATTGTGGCCTTCCAGTGCCTGGAGTAGCCAACAGGAAAGATGGAGAGGGACTATTTTCAAGGGCCTGGAGGGACAGAACACAGGGAATGGCTTCCCACTGCCAGAGGGCAGGGATAGATGGGATATTGGGATGGAATTCTTCCCTGTGAGGGTGGGCAGGCCCTGGCACAGGTTGGGCAGAGAAGCTGTGGCTGCCCCATCCCTGGGAGTGTCCAAGGCCGGGTTGGATGGGGCTTGGAGCAACCTGGGCTAGTGGAAGGTGTCCCTGCCCATGGCAGGGGGTGGCACTGGACTCATCACATGTTATTCCAATAGAAAGAATCACGGAATCCCAGATTGGTTTGGGATGGAAAGGACCTTAAGTCATGGCAGGGACATCCAAATTGCTCCAAGGTCATGGCAGCACGTGGAGGCTCAACTGGTGGTGCTGGGGTGGATCTGAAGTTGCTGGAGAATGTTCAGAGGAGGGAAATGGGGATGGGGAAGGGTTTGAGGGCCACATGGGGGACAGCTGAGGGCACTTGGCTTGTCCAGGTGGAGCAGAGGAGGCTGAACAGAGACTCATTGGGGGCTGCAGCTCCTCCAGAGGGGCATCTCCAAGCTCTGCTCTGTGTGAGCAGGGACAGCACCCAGGGAATGGCTGGAGCTGTGCCAGGGCAGGCTCAGGTGGGATCTCAGAGAAAGGCTCTTCCCCCAGAGGGTGGTGGGCACTGAGCAGGCTCCCCAGGGCAGTGGGCACGGCCCCAAGGCTGCTAGAGCTCCAGGAGGGTTTGGATGATGCTCTGGCGCACAGGGTGGGATTGTTGGGGTGTCCTGTGCAGGGCCAGGGGTTGGACTGGATGGTCCTTGTGGGTCCCTCCCAGCTCGGGATTCTGATTCAGACGGCGCGGCCCCGTAACCGAGGGATGCTGACTGCCTGCATCCCGCGGGGCATCGCGGGGGCGGGTCCGGGGGAGGGTCCAGAGGCGGGTCCAGAGGCGGATCCCGGGGGGCGGATCCCGGAGGCGGATCCCGGGGGCGGGTCGCGGTCGGTGCCCCGGCCATGGCGGCGCTCCCGCACCCCCCGCATCCCGCCCCGCATCCCGCCCCGTGTGCCGTGCGGGGCCGGCGCGGGGCGCGCGGGCCGGGCGGTCCCGGGGAGCCCGAGCGGGTGAGTGCCGGGAATGGGCACCGGGAATGGGCACCGGGAATGGGGGTACGGGAGGGAAGGGGCAGAGCCGGGCCCGGCCCCGCCGGCGGTCCCGTGTCGCGACTGTCGCCGCTGTGTCGGGGCCGCGGGTTTGGGGCCGCCTGGAGCCCGCACGGACACGGACACGGACACGGACGCGGCACTCGGTCCTGGCGCGGGTCGGAGCTTCGGGAGGCTGGAGCTAATGGATCATCCTGCAGTGGGAAGCTGGAAGAAGGTGATGCTGTTCAGGGAGAGATCACAGAGCGCGTCCTCATCACTGTCTGACTTGGCTTCGGGGCTTTCCGTCTCCTTCCTGGCTTTAATTAGTCATTTCACGCAATTCCCCTGATCTGCCCCTTTGATAAACACCAGCCTAAATCCCCTACACTGATGGAGGCTGAAGGAGGCTCTTTTCCCAAGTGGAATTTTATGAAACTGAGGCACAGAGACATGGTGAGGTGTGCAGAATTCCCTGCTCACCCAGCGTGAGGGGCAGTGGGAAATACAACATAGCCCATTCCTGACTTAGAGTTCTTCCCAACCCATATGGGATCCTTAGGAGTCACGAATGGGAAAATCCTGACAACTAGGGCCCTATGCCTTGCAGAGACATGGAAATATTGCTTGTGATTCTTTCAGAAACGAGTGTGCCAGCTGCTGGAAAGCATGCCAAGGGAGGCTGATGCCCACCTCATGGACTGTGCCGTGGAGCTGGATCCCAGACAGAAACTCCCCCCTGGCTGTGATCCCTGGGCTGTAAAAACAAAGCAAAATCCCATGGTATGTTCACACTGCCAGCGTGTTTGTTACAAGATCATATTTAAAATACACTTTATAATAAAGCTGCAAATAATTGTCCTCTTTTTTTACTTCTCTGCTGGCATTTTATATGGGTTTTTTTCATCAGATTCTGGAAAACCATGGAAGCAGAGGAGCTGCCCAGCCTTGCCCCAGATGTGTTGCTGGAGAGTCTGTAAGTGTCTGAACCTGCTTTCTGGGACAGAGGTATTAGATCCGTTAACCTTAGAATTAATAAACCCCACAATGACACTGCTCAGGAGTGAAGCATGTAAATAAAAAACCCCACATTGATTTAGCATTTCAGCAGAGCACAAATTAAAGTCTTTCCAGCAGCAGCTGGAAAATACAGAAGCTGCCAACACATTTTTCAGATTCACCTTGAAAAGCAGAGTTTAGGAAGTAACTGAAGCAAACAGTAACATGCAGCTTCCTCCACCCCATTTGTAGTTGTCCTTGATTTACTGTATCATAACAAAATATTCAGGAATCTCCTTCTATCTCCTAATTTTTTCTCTAATTGATTACTTTCTTTCCAATGAGTAGCCCAAAAATATTGTTCCTTATGGAGCCAGAATGAGGAGAGGTGTTTGTGCTGAGTGTTTATAGCAGAGTCTTGGATTTGATGGCAGGGAAATTTAAGTAAATTGACACCCAAACTGCAACAAGTCAAACAAACTTGTTCCAGAGTTGCTTCAGATGAAGCCCATTGGTCTGAGACAGTTTTTGGCTGCTGTGGGTGGTCTTTTCAGGGCTGTATTTTGGTCAGGAAATCCCAGTTCCTGTGGAGCTGCTCAGCCATGGCAGGAGCTTGGCAAACACCAGCTTTCCTGAACTCATTTTTTGCCACGTGTGGAAGTGCTGGGAACTTCAGCATTTAAGGGAAGTGTCACTACTAGATTTTGCTCTCTTTAATTTTTACACCTTTTTCTACATCTAATGTCTGCCACATGTTTCAGAAGGACTAATAGGTGGGAATTAAACCACAGTTTGGGAGGAGAGCAGTACTCCAGCTGCATCTTCTGTAAGCTTTCTTTGGGCCAACGTGTTACTGACCCTTTAGGCAGGATCTTAGGAGAAGGGGAAGCTTCTGGAAGGGAACTGGGTAGGATTTGGGGGCAGGAAGAAGATCACCATCATTCTTGAGATTTTTTTGGGTTCTGAAAGTATTACTCAGTTCTGTGAACAGAGACAATGTGGCACAAAGAAATGCAGACTTGAGTTTAAAATAGAAGTTGCCAACCCAAAGGTAAATTTCTGTTCTATCCTCAGGATCTTTAAACTTCTAATGCTAGAACAGAACGAGTTATCTAAGTATGATCCCAAAATTGTCTGTGTTTTCTATGGGTGTATTTTAACTTCATGTGCAAAACTAATTTCATGATTCAGTCATGGTCCTTGTACAGCTCACACTGAACAGTCCCTTCGGTATCCAAATGTTTTGAGTGCCCACTGGTCCCTGGCGGGGAAAACAAGGGAACATTTGTGATGTTATTTAGTGGAACTGCGATAGAAAATAACAAACACATCGGGGTTTGGATGACGTTATTTTAGTGACATGAAATTTTGGCATTTCAGGGACACTTCAGTCATATCCTGGGCTTCTAGAAATGGAGAGGTGGCAGAGGAGCAGCACTGCTTCCCTGTTTGGCTCCTGGAGGTGCCCCTGCTCCCACCTGGATACCTGCACACCCCCTCCCTGGGCTGCTCTGGGGGCACCCAGTGCACAACTACCATTGTTTTTACACTTGAAAAAAAAATGCTTCTGCTCTTAAGGTAGCTCAGAATGTGTTTGGAAAGGAAAAGAAAAGGTTGGTATAATGTTTTAGATAGTTAAGTTGATCTGCCCTTTGTCCTTGTCTTCGCCTGGGCCAGAGGTCGTGTTGGTGCCAGAGGTTTTCCTGGGCACGTTCCCTGACACTGTTGGAAAATGCTGCTTTTACAGGGCCACAGGCAGAACCAGGAGGACACAAATATCTTGGTGTTCAGGTGGCTGCTCAGCTTTGCAGCTGTGAAGGCCAGTAAAAATCCCCTTGAAGCTTGTATTTAAATCCCCAAAAAAACCTGTTTAAAAAAGCTTGAATTTATCATCCAACTTCCTTTTATTGGCTTGTCACAAATAATTCAATCCCTATTTTTGCCAGTCTGCAGGATTATATAATTTTTAGGCTCTAAGACAACAGAATTTTGCTATTTGGGTGCAACAGCTCAGCTTTTGGGCAGAGTTCATCCCAAAACAGGCCCAGCATTTGGTCATCCCAAAACAGGCCCAGCATTTGGCTTCTCCCATTCTGAGATCAGAAGCTCTGGGAGGTCATGTTTTGTGGGCAGTTCATTTTTATATTCCCCAACCCTTTTTAAACAACAAAAAAAAATCCTGCTGTTCATGACAATATTAAAGAAAAAAAAAGATGGATAAACATCAGTTCCTGTGCTGGAAAAGCTGAAATAGCTGGTTAAATGTAAAGGGCTAAAAGGTATCTGAGAGTTTAGTCACTTCAAAGTCACTCAAAGCCTGTTAAGCTGCTTCAAGTGTGACAAGTAATGATTTAGCAGAACAGTGTATGGTCAAACCTGTGGGTGTTCCAGGAGGAGAATATCAAAAGTAGACTCTGTGATGGGAGAATTTTCTGCTATAATACATTGGACAGCAGTATGGAATAATTTTTAAAACACAGGGAATATATGGATTATCAAACTCACATTTTAATCATGTTAAGAATTCACAGGTACCCGTCAATGTATTTCTTCTGCTTGCTTTAAACTTAAATCTGGTCTGGAATATGGTAAAACCAAGAAACAGCTGGGGGTTTTTTCTAGTCCTTGTAGGCTTTGTGGCATGTTCTTTTGAATTCTCCTCCCTTGACTTGGGCTTTTTGGCCCTCGTGGTACGTAACTCACAGGGCTGCTCACAGCTGGGGGCTGGTGAAGTCACACTCTGCGTGTGATTTTAATGTCACTTTTGGTACCACTTTCCCTTTGTTACTGCACTTGGAGCAGGTGTTTTATTTATCCCCTGCCCAGGGCTGTCCCTGGATATTCCTACAGCTCTTCAGCTGAGCAGACAGGAAAAGTTGATGCTGTTTTCCTGTCCCCTTGGGTGTGAGCAGGGGCCTGGTGAGCATCCTTTCCCCTGGCCACAGCGTTCACAGCAGGTCTGACTGCTCAGTGCTTATGGAGCTCCAAATCCTGTGCTGCACAAACTAAACCTGAGGGAAATGGTCAGAAAGAGGGTTATTTCTGTTTGGTTTTAAGGGTGGCCTTGGCGTTCTCCAGGAACACAACGTGGGATTTGTCAGATTCAGTCTATAATGATACTTAAATAAAAAGACCCCTTCTGTTTGCCTGCCAATTTCATAATTCCCTCCTAATTTCAATGAGGAGTTTGATAGTTTGCTAAAGTGAAGGCTTTTAATAGTGATATTTTTTTAAATAGATGTAATTTATTTTGGGATCTGTCAGAATCATGAGGGTTTTGTGAGAGGTCCAGGCGGATATTCCTTTGAAGCAGATTTGTGTTAAATCTGCAGCAGAACCACACAATTATTTTTGTATGACTTGTATAACTATGAATTTTTGTTTTATTGATACAAAATAAATAATCTTTATATTTCCTAATGCTGTGGTTTGTACACAGAGTAAGCAGAGTAATGCTTTATTTACATGTATATAGGAAAAAAAGGTGCCTGGTCTGTTTTTACTTCAGGTTAAAACAATATAATTGTTATTTTTAACTTTGTATTTTGTAAATTGTTCCTAACAAAAGCAGAAGCATTAAACCCACTTTGGCTACAGCATGGAATTGTCTCGTTGTGTTATTCCATTAATGATTCCTGAAGACACTGAGGTAGAAAGGTAAAGAAAAACATTGATAAGGATAATAAATATAATATGTTATTATAGATATATATCTCTATAACAGGTATATGTGGATATATTATATAAAAATAAAATATATATGTATACTTAATAAGTATTTATTATAATTGTACATATATATTTTTTATGTATTTATGTAACATATATATAAATACCTGTTATATAAAATTGTTCTAGGTTTAGTTGCTTTAGATTATGGTACTGCCATTTACTTAACTATTTTTGTTTCATCTATGTCCATTTAACATCTTGACTGACAAAAAAAAAAAGATGGAAAATCAAAATTTTGGGATCAGTATGTGAGGTTTAAAAGGAGTCAGGATCTGACAAGCCACAAAGACAAGGCTTACACAACTTGTATGTTGAAATTAATATATTTAATATATTTAAATTTATTTTTGTTTATTTAAAATATTATAATTTATTGAATATATTTAAGAGTGCTGGTGTTTATGTCTAAATTAGTTGCTTAAAACCTCATCAGCTCTCCTGGGAACATGATGTGCTATCATGGATTTCCACATTAATATTCACACATTAATAGTCCTGGTCTTGCCTTGATTACTGGCAGTAATTCCCAAATTAAGAGTTACACCTTGGCATTTTCTCACACCTCGAACTTCCACTCGGGATGGATGTCCAGGATGGCTGGATACCCACACAGAGCTGTGCACAGAGAAGGAGCAGGAGCTTCCAGTGCTGCATCCCAACAGCTCTTTGGCCAAAATGACTTGGCTGAGACCTGAACTCCCCCAGGACAGTTTGGCAGCCGGGCACTGGGATCCTCTGCTCCCAGCTTGCCCAGTGCTGACAGGGGGCTTGGCCAGGCAGCTTCCCCACCTCCAGGGGCAGCAGGGCCCAGCCATCCCTCTCTTCCTGAGCTGTTCCCAACCCTTCTCAAGGAAGCAAGAAGAATACTGGCCATCATATTTTCTTTTTTAAATACACACAACGAAGAAAGAAAAAAGGTCCCAGGAAGATCAAACAGAATCACTCAGGCTGGAAAAACCCTCTGAGCCCATGGAGTCCAACCTGCCCCCAGCACTGCCATGGCCACCACTAACCCCTGTCCCCAAGTGCCGCATCCACAGGGCTTCTAAACCCCTCCAGGGACAGGGATCCATCCCTGCCCTGGGCAGCTGTGCCAGGGATGGACAGCCCATTCCAGGAAGGGATTTTCCCAATATCCATCCTAAAGCTCCCTTAGTGCAATGTGGGGCTGTTTCTTCTTGTCACAGAATCCCAGAATGGTTTAGGTTGGAAGGGACCTCAAAGCCCACCCAGTGCCACCCCCTGCCATGGGCAGGGACACCTCCCACCAGCCCAGGTTGC
>JAWWEU010000435.1:0-11579 GCA_035583155.1 Acropternis orthonyx | reverse complement strand
AATCCCCTCCCTGTGCTTGTTCCTTCCTGCCCCAGGCCCAGAGCTGAGCACGGAGAGCACGGAGGACAAATCCCCCCGTCAGCCCCTGGTGGCAGAGGCCGTTTTGAAGGGCTCCCTGGCACAGGGAGTCATCGGGGATGAAAATCCCCAGAGATCCCCCAGGAGGAGGGTCTCCAATCCCAGCCCAGGGTGCTGTGAGGAGGAAAGACCCACCCTGTGCCAGGAAGGCGGCCAGAGCTTCAGCCAGAGCTCAGACTTGTTGGGGCAGCAGCAGCTTCAGAGCAGGGAGAAGCGCTACAAGTGCTTGGAATGTGGGAAGAGCTTCAGGCTGAGCTCCAACCTGATCCGCCACAAGCACATCCACAGTGGGGAACGGCCCTACACGTGTAGGGAATGTGGGAAGAGCTTCAACCAGAGCTCCACCCTGGTCCGCCACCAGATGTTCCACACTGGGGAACGGCCCTATGAGTGTTCTGAGTGTGGGACAAGGTTTCAGACCAGCTCCCATCTCCTCAGGCATGAGCAGACACACACAGGGGAGAGGCCCTTCCGCTGCACAGACTGTGGGAAGAGATTCAACCGGAACTCCAACCTCATCACCCACCGGCGCATCCATACCGGGGAGAGGCCCTACAAGTGTGGGGAGTGTGGGAAGAGCTTCACCCAGAGCTCTACCTTAACCTCACACCAAAGGATCCACCAGTAAAGGAAGCCCTACGAGTGCCCTAACTGTGGGAAGAGCTTTCTCTGCTGCTCCAACTTCACCCATTGGAGGATTCACACTGGGAATAGACCTGCTGACCCACATTCCCAGTGATCCACGTTGGGAAGACACCAGGCTGGTGGTCTCCTCATCATCCTGGATCCTTGTAGGCACCTGGGTGAACACAGGAGGCAGAACATCCATGGGGACACAAACTGACATGGGAAATCTATTGGGAAGAAGGGATTTGCTGGCTTTTGGCCCTAAAATCTCACATGCTCCATCCAGGTGTTTCTTCTGGTGGCCTGTAACGGTCAGTAACATGGACTCCGTTCTCAGGGACATGAATAAAATCTCTTTATTATATACACATTTTGATATATATAAGGTTAGTAGGCGGAACTTTATATTTAAGGAGTCAGGTTATGCTAAATGAGAGATGGAACATGGGAAATAAGAGAATACATTATGTTAAGTAGGGGGGAGAAGGTGACCAGGGTTAACCCATTATTTATGAACACAAGGGAAGGGGGAACAATAGGATGTTGCAAAACAGGTTTCAACACAGGGCAAGGAATACACAGAAACTGCAAGTCTTGTCAAATGCAAATAGATTCTTTGGAGGTTTGGAGACAGGGTCAGTGTCTTGAGAGAAGATTAATTTTATTGTCCTGGGGGTTCCTGCTGGACCCCTGCTGCTAGACCTGTTTTGCTCAGCCTTCCAGCTTTCTTATTAATAATCCAGGTTTGTATTCCCACATCTCACCCCTTTTTATTTTGTTTCTGTAAAATGAAAACTGGAGAAAAACTTTGATCAATTATTCATGGGATACAGGAAAGCAAGTAAGAGATACACAACAAAACGCAAAGAACATAAAAATTCCAAACAATGTTACTATATGCAACCTTTCCATCCTTAGACCAATATGCTTAGACAACTAAACAAACTGCCAAATGCAGCTTTGCTCTTCTCCTTCAGGATCCATTCTTATGAATCTTTACTTAATCTAACCTTCTAAAAAACTGTGTTAAAACTGACTTATTGATGGCGGTGACCAAGGAATAATGGACTCCAGCACACCTCACTCCCTGTGGTGTGAAGATGGAGCAAGAGAGCTGTTTATTACGTGACCGCAAGGATTTTTATGTGGCGCCGGGGGGTTGCTGGGCAAGGTCAGGGGAGGAGTGTGCTGACTGGAGAGAGCCGCCATCAGACACAGGAGCTGAGAGTCAAACACGGATACCGGGGTCGGAGTGAAAGCCAGAAACGCCATGGGGGAAGAAGCCGACATGGAGGGGAGCCAGGGATTGCATTACAGGCTAGCGTGTCCGCACGGGGGGAGGGGAAACCGGGAAGGGGTGACAACAAAGCTTTTTAAACCAAAGCCCATACGATGATGAGAGCGCAACAACACAGAACTCTTTAGACTTCAAAAGCCAGGGTCCGCAGCATGGTGGGTTTGCAGGGTCTGGGAAAGCTGCGGCGTTGCAACCTTCGTCTGTCCATCTCTTAAGGTGATGCTTCCATTCTGCATATGTTATGTGTTCTCCCACATCCCTTCCTTTTCTGTTTGGTAGAAGAACATAGGCCTGGAAGACATCACTAGAGACAAAGAGACATTCAACGGGACAGGGGAAAACAAAACTGAGAATAAGCAGGATGAACAATCCTAAAAACAGAAACAACAGAAATTTTTTCACAGCAGAAGAAAATCCTTTGAAGGGTACCCGCTCAAACATATTATTAAAACTGACCTCATCTTCTACTTGCATCTGTCAGACCAGGGAGTGGAGCTCATTTATTTGGGAGTGAATGGACTGGGAGTGGTCAGAAAAATTTAAACAACTCAAACCTTTGAATTCTTGGCACCCATGACTGTTGACAAACAACAGAAAGTCAAGTGCTGCACAGTTTTGCCGGGTAACCTTTTTTAACTCTTGGGAGTCTACCAATAGACTTTCTAGGGCAGCCCTGGTAGCATTGGCCTCTTTAGCTAACCAGCATCCCATTTCTGTAAGCAAGTTCAGGGTGTGCATGGTACCAATTGCCAGAATTATGGCACTGCCACAAACATTTCTATCGTAGGAGCAGAATTGCATGCTAGGGTCACAGTCTTTTGTGAAGTGTTGGAGATTTTGGAATTGAGAGAGGGGATGCTGCTGAGCTTGAGGCTGTTCTTGGGGGGCTATGACTTTCACTACAGATCCTTGTTTTGATTCACTAATCCATGATTCAGGCTGAATGGGTTTTTTGGGGATATTTTGGAGGACACTGAGGCAACTTGTCTTAATCAAGTGGGATGGTTTTAGTAGGATTGTATAACATCAATTTCCCAAATGTGCAGGGACTAAAAGGCTGAAGATTAGAAACACTTTTGGAGGGAGGACAACAGAAGATGGAGGGGACCAAATTTCAAAGGTGATCTTCTCTCTACACCAAAAAGAAAAGTTAGCATAAGCACCAGAAAGGGTGACATTAACTTCCCTCCTTGAGACTTCATTCTGTTCTTAAAGAAAGTAAAAGCATAAGTCAGAAGGAAGGGTGCTAAGGATCTCTAACTCACCAGGGAAGTCGGTGGTATAAACAAACTGCTTTGGCTGAGGTCAGGGGCCTTTGGAATGGGGGACACAGGAAGCAATGGGGTTATGAGCATACTCTGGATCATCACAATAGGAGTACTGGCTACGGAATTCTGCCCACTCTTGGGGGGTCTAAGGCAAACTAACCAGGCAGGTTTTGAACGGGCTAGCAGGCTTGGAAATGGACAAGCAGAGGGTGTCAACATTCAAAGCTTTGGACAAAGAAACCCAAACATTGCCATGTTGAGCAGCTATCCATGGAGGCAAAGGAGGAGGTGAAGAAGGAGACTGGTATGCTGAGATGGCATGGACCAGGATGACGACGAGGATCATTTCTGCAAGGACTTGTGATGTGGCTTCACCAGTCAAGATGGTATCCATTCCGGGCCGGATACTGTGGAGACACAAACGTGCCCTCTCCCCCAAGTGATAAGGGGGACAAGGCCAACTCACTCTCCTGTAACAAGATCTTTGTAAATTACTTTTGCTTCAGTTAGGATTTTGCTTTCTCTGGGGTTAAAATGTCTGTGTATAGGAGGGATGCCATTCTCTAACCTGTTTAGAAAATTAAGAGCATAAAGGGCTTTATCGAGTTTTTCCTGGGGAGTGAGAACAGATATGAGTGATGTGGAATTTATTCTGGCGTTCGTGAATTTCGTGGAGCAACAACTTCAACATTTGTGCCAATTGTGAATTAGTGATCTCCTTAATGTAAGAGTTTTCAATTCACTGGACTACTCCAACTACATAAGCCAAATCGGAAATGATGTTCAGCGGTTTGGGGAATAATTTAAATGCTCTCAGAACTGCTGACAACTCTGCAATCTGTGAAGAGCCTGTCACTTTGTGGGTGTCGTATGTCCAGTGCTTACCTTGGTGCCAGGTGACTATGGCATTGCATGTTTTTCCAGACCATGAGTAAACACAGTTCTGGCATGAGCAATGGGGACAGGAGAATAGTTGGACATTAATTGTGGCTGTGAGGAGGCCAGGAATTGCAGGAATGGAATGGACAGAAGGTGAACTGAAAATTGACCCGAAAAATTTTCTGAAGCCAATTGGAAATCTAAACTACGAATTTGCAATTGGGTTAACTGAAAAGTAGATAAAGGAATGAAAATGGTGTTAGGGTCTCATCCCAAAATCTCCCAAAACCTCAGCCTGCCTTTATGGCAGAGCTTGGCAAGCATTTCTGGGTATGTTGTGATAGATTTTGAAAACTGAAAACTTAAGAAAACCCATTCCCATAACAGAAATTTTTTGCACGCAACATCTACTTGACCAATTATTCCATAGGGTTGTTTAATACCTTTCAGTATGACTAGCACAAGTGGCAGCCCACACACTTTCCTTCGGGTTTGGCAAGCAGACAGTATTTGATCTATGTTTTTTAGCACTGCCTCAGCCTCTGGCGTCAGGCTTCGCGGAGACATGAGGTCAACTTCTTCCTTCAATAACTGAAACAAGGGCTCCATGGCATCATTGGTAATACCTAAATGGGTCTGACCCAGTTAATTGTACCTAGCAGGGATTGCAAGTCATGCAGTGTCCAGATATAAGTCGGTAAAGTCACTTTCTGGGCCTGAATAGTGGTCTCATTGATTTTAAATCCTAGGTATTTCCAAGGGGCAGTCCACTGTTCTTTTTCAGGGGCAATTTCCAGAGTATACAATAAAAGGATAGATTTTACACATATTTGTACTTGCACGAGCTGGTTTTGTGTCTTCGCTGCTAGAAGTGTATCGTCCATATAGTGGTAGCAGATGGTATCTGGAAACTGCCAATGCACTGGTGAAAACAGATTGGCCATGAGTCTCTGGGAAATGTTAGGGCTGTTCTGCATACCTTGGGGAAGGACTGTCCAATGGAAACGGCATGATGGTTCCACAACATTAACAGTAGGCACTGTGAAAGCAAACCTGGGGGCATCCTGCTTGAGGAGAGCAATGTTAAAGAAACAGTCTTTAATATCAATTACTACTAGGGGCCAGTTTGATGGTATCATGTTGGGAGAGGACAAACCAGGTTGGAGGGATCCCATTGGTTCAATGATTTTATTGATTTCCCAGAGGTCCTGTAAGAGCCTCCACTTCTTGTTTGATTTTTGGATGATGAAAACAGGGGAATTCCAGTGACTGTTTTAAGGCACAAGGTGTCCCTTTTCTAGCTGTTTATTGATTAAGATGTTAAGCTACTGCAATTTTTCTCCTTCTGTTGGCCACTGGTTCACCCACATTGGCTCATTGGAAAGCCAAGTAAGGGCACGAGACTGTGATTCACTATTGTCATTTATATTGAATTTGGTATTGTTGTCAGGGTTACCCCCCATTATCCTATGATATCTCTGCCCCAAAGGGTCCCAGGGGTTTCCAGAACCTGTGGCTTTGCAGAGGCAACCTTACCATCAGGACCTTCGATTAATAAAACATGGACACTTTGGAGTGGAGTTCTTGCTCTGCCTGCCTACTCCCTTGATGTCAATCAGTGGTCTGGTTGTGTTCCACTTCTCAGGCCAGTCCTTCTGTGCAAAACCCGTCACATCTGCTCCATGATCCAGAAGTCCTTTAACTTGTATAGATTGGTCAGCACTGGGAAAAGAGACAAAACAGGTTAGCATTGGTCTTTCAATTGCAACAATTTGTGTCCAGAGAACTGCTGGGCTTTCTTCTGCAGAATGTTGGTCAGGGAAACTGATAGGACTGAACTTTGCAATAGGGGTTTGTTTTCTAGGCTTATTGGTGAGAAGTGAGCTTTCACAGTGATCTCTATTGCTTTAGGCTGATTCAGTGTTACAGCTTGAGGGATAACAGTCAAGGCTGTATCCACTACTGTGACAGTTCCTGTAATGAAGTATTCATCTTCTGGCACTTGTGAATTGTCACGAGGTGTTAGAAGGGCTGCTTGGTAGCTGTCCGTCTCTATAGTGAGCAAGTGCGGAGGCACCAGCTCCACGCCAGAGAAACTTAACTCTGGATTGCCCTCCAGGATGGGGGGGAGCAGCAGGCTGTGGCTGATCTGTGAGGCATCTTGTGTCATCGCGCTGCCCCTCGCGCTCTGCTCCCCGTTTCCCAAAGCTGGAACTACCTTTCTGAATGGTTTAGGTGATCCCTGGGGTGATAAGGGCCTCCTGTCTCTGTCACAGAGATCTACATTTGCAATCCTTTTTTGCACCTGGGGCACAGTGGGGGCATTTCTTTCCATTTTCTGGACAGTCCTTTATGAACTGCCCTGTTTGTTTACACTGGTGAAAAGTAACTTCTTGGGGACGCAGTACTGCAAGTGCTTCTTTGAGTAGGGATGCGGTATAATTGTGAGATCCCACACCTTTGCAGGCTTCAATCATGTCCATAGGTGTTGGATTCTGAATGGATTTTGAAATCAGCTGGCAGTCCTCATTGGATTGCTCAGTTGCCAGTCTGAGGAAAAGGGCATCCTGGGCATCAGGGTTTGGAATTTGCTTAGAGATGGCTTCTCACAGCTGTTCTGTGAAATCTAAAAAGGGTTCAGTGGGCCCTTGTTGGATTTTAGTAAATGAAGGCCTGTGAACAGATGATTCAGCCAACGTTTTGATTGCCTGAAGTGCGTGATTTTTGGAAATGGTTAACTCATTTAAGGGGATCTTGGCCTGCGCTTGATTGGAACTGTACAGGCCATCTTCAAATAGCAAATTAATAGTATGGAGCACAGGAACATCAGTGGTGGAAAATTGGCTTTCTGTGTACTGTCTGATAAAGCGCTTCCATTCATCTTCAACTAATGATCTTATAGGCATAAGCAGGGCTTTAAATAAGGTTCTTAAGTTGTTGGGTGTGAAAACATATGCAGAGAACAAGGAATCTAAAACACCGATGACATATGGTGAGTTTAAACCATAGTCAATCATGGCCTTTTTAACATCTTTCAGGATCGGGAAAGGTGTTGGTTCCCAGACCAGTAGGCCATTAGGTTGGTAAAACACAGGGAAGGCTTTGACACATTCCAGGTCCTCCAGAGCTCCTGCTTGTTGTTGAGTTTTAGGAATCAAAGCCAGCAAGGCTCGGTCCCTGGGCGCAGCCATTTCGGACCGGGTGTGGTGGTACATCCCTAATCCTGGGAGACTCGTACTTCCGTGAGGGTGGAAGCAGTCAGAGCTTGGGGGGGCACAGTCAGTGCCGTGTGGTGGGGATGCTGGGTGAGGAGGCGGCACACTGGGGCCGTGGCCTTGAGCACGGGAAGATCGGCCACCTTGGCTGCGTGTTGGGGAAGAAGAGGGACTGGGGCGTGGAATGGCCATCTTGTCTTTGTATGAGAGACAGAGAAGAAGGGCCATCTCGACCTCGCGAAAAAGACGCCGGCAGGTCTAAAGTCAGGCATTCTGGCCCTCTCTCTTGTCCTGACGCCAATCGTGCACTTCGGTTGCAGTCCCTCACTGTCCCTGCCTCAAAAACGACTGAATTTGTTTTTTCCATTTCAGATAAACCTCCTAAAATTAATCACCATGAGATAGATGCCTGTGAGGATAAAGAATCTCGGTTTTGCTTGGCCTGCCACAATTTAAGTCCTAATTTATCCCAATCTGAGTAGGTAATATTAAAACTGAGTATATAATTGTTTCTGGAAATCCATTTTATCAGGGCTTTCAGAGAGGCTTTGTCAAGGGGGTGGCCATGGAGGTAATTAAGCTTTTCAAATGGCCGTAGCTTTCTTGTTCTTGTCTGGACAGGGAAATTCCCATGTTTTTTGGGGTAAAAAGAGGAACCTGTAGGGTGGGGAAAATGCACCTTCACAGCTGCGGGCCCATGTCATCCTGCAGTAGGACGAGAAATCCAGACTGCTGAGCTGTGGGTGCCACTTCAGCAGACAGCCAAACCCACTCCGTCGCCTGACTTCCAGGGATGACTTGGAGCCTGCTGGCCCCAGCATGGCCAGACAGTCAGGATTGGAGCCTTGTGACAGCTCACAATGCAAGACCATCAGCCCCAGTACAGGCAGCCTGGAGCTATCAGGGCTGTCTCCCAGATCTCCAGCACTGCAATCCATCAGCACCAGAAGCCGGGTGCCATCAGGGCTGTCCCCTGGATCTTCAGCACTGGAGACCGGCAAGCTCCGCACCAACCAACAGGCACCATCAGAGCCGTCTCTGGAATCTCCCTCAGAGCAGATGAGCAGCCCCAGCCCTGACAGTCAGGAGACATCAGAGTCATCCCACAGCAGCTCCCCAGGGCCTGAGGACAGTGGCTGCTCCAGCAGTCCCGCTCTGACTGTAGACGAAACCGCTCCCTCCTGCAATGTCGTTCCCCAAATCCACACGGCCAGCCCAGCAGTCGCTGCGACAGGAGCCACAGGAGAGCCCCAAGTGCCAGGAGCTGCAACCCCAGCCAGGAAGCACCGAGGACATCACGCACGTGGAACTGGTTCTGCCAGCAACATAGTGAATCCCTTGAATAAATTTACAGCAGTGGCCAAAGAAAAACCTGAGTGTTTTTAAAAGATTTTGTTAGTTGCCATCAGAGATTTTCTTCGTTTACTGAGGATTCAGAGATGGGAATGCCACCAAGAGAGCAGTGCCTTCACCTCCAGCTCTGGCAGTGCCCTGATTGTTCAGCTCTGGCTTCCTGTGGCTGTAAATAGGGCAGATCAGCATGGTAGCTTTGGCAGCAGAAGTAGCATTTATGGATACAAATAAAAAGGAGATGTCCCTCTCCTGCAGGCTGTCAGTGGGCTTTGGTCCTCAGTTGCCTTTCTTGCTTTCTGTTTTTTCTTTCTTTTTTTTTTAAACCTTGTTTCTAATCTGTACTGCTAAGGAAAAGAAGAGTCCTGTTTATATCAATAGCATTTCATACTGCTTAGTTCTAGAATATTATTATTATGATTATCTGATCCGTCCTGTGCAATTTAAAGTCCCTGATTTCTGTCTCATTCCTTTGCTTGTTTTTAAACTATTCTTAGATCAGAAAGTGGAAATTGTCCTGTACGAGCAGCAAAGGTGCCAACCTTGGACTCTTTAAAAGGTAGTGTGAAGTTTGCCATTTTATTAATTTATCCCAAGTGCTGTAAGTATTTCATGCCAGATCTCACCTCATTTAAGTTTGATTTGGGAAAAGCTTATTTTAAACCCAGGATGCAGAGTCAGTTTACTGCTTGTCCTGCCATCCCAGACCAGAGTGACAAACCAGGGGTAAGAGCCTCAGTGACTGCCCAAAAACTCGGCAAATACTGAAAATGAGCAGGGTTTTTTTAATGAACATGTTATTGTTGAAGTAGCAATCTGAAACAAGAAGGGTTATTCTCACTGCTTATTTCACAAATAAGTGGGCTTAGTTTTGATCCACTGACCATGATGACTGCTGGCAAGTAAGAGACACTGACATGCTGAACTCAGTGAAATTATTTAGAGAGGGTAATCCCTCTGACACAGAGAGATACAAATAGTGGCATAGTACATTTTGTGAGAAATATCTCCTGACTGAAATTTTGGAGATGGCCAAAAACTGTGAAGAACTTTTATTACCAGCACATGCTGGTGCCTCAGCCTGTGGGAGGGTCTCAGCACACCAAGGGTTGGGGGATCATACTTTTTGGGGTCTCTGATATCTGCATACCCACACCCTCTTGGGAGCCAGGTCGGGCTTCACTCCCTTTCCTTGAAAGGTGAAAATCTGTGGATACTCAGACGTCATTGAGTGCCAGAGGGCAGGGGAAGGCTCATCCCTTCTGGGGAACACACCCTTTCTTGGGGGAGAGCTCCTCCCAAAATCCACCCAATCTCTCCTGAAAAGGAGGAGATGTGAGTCCTTAACCCTTCTTGGCCACCTTTAGGTGGAAAAACCCTTATGCCTTTGCCCAGGGACTGGTGGGGGTCTTATTGGCAGAACACATCACTGACCGTTTCCTCTGGATTATGGGGGCTTCACTCAGCTCCCCATCACCAACTTCCAGCCCTGGGAGCTGGGTATCCTGAGGGCAGCTGGGTTTGGTGTTAAACACTGAGGCAAAGAGGGCATTAAGTTCCTCAGCCTTTTCCTCCTCCCCTGCCTCTGTGCTGTCTCTGCATCCAGCCAAGGATGGACACTCTCCTGAGCCCTCCTTTTGCTGCCCATGGATTTAGAGACACATTTTTTGTTATCTTTAAGTGCAGTGGCCAAATTCAGTTCCTGTTTGTCTTTGACTCTTTGAATTTTCCCCCAACATGACCTCACAATATCCCTGTAGTTTCTCAAGTTTTCTCCCCCTCCATTTCCTCCAGGCCCTTGTAAATAGTCTCTCTCCATCCTTCATGTTGACTCCCTTCAGGTCCTGGAAGACCACAATGAGGTAACCCCAAAGCCTTCTCTTCTCCAGGCTGAACAATCCCAACTCTCTCAGCCTTTCCTCACAACAGAGCTGCTCCATTCCTCTGATCATCTTGGTGCCTCCTCTGGACTCACTCCACAATGTCCTTGTCCTTCCTGTGCTGGGACCCCAGAGCTGGAGGCAGCTCTGCAAGGGGGGCAACATCAATCCATGTGTGTTCCACCAAGGACAGTGTGGAACCTCCTGGAACCAAAGGGACACTGTGATGTTGCACAGCCTTTGCAAGGAATAAGGGACCATGGACACTGCAGAATGTCATGGAATCAAGGAGTCATTGAAGCACTTTAGAGCCTCATGGGAACAAAGGAATCCTGGGACAGTGTATAACTGTGGCATCAAGAGGCCATTGTGACACTGCAGAAACTCATGGAATCAAGAGGTCATTGTGACACTCCAGGGCTTTTGGAACCCAGGGAATCCTGGGACACTGTGGATCCTCAGGGAACCATGGGGCAATTGTGCTATGAGGGTCTCATAGAACCAAAGGAACCCTGAGGTATTTTGTAACCTCCTGGAATCAAGGGGCCATTGTGACACTGCAGAGAGTTATGGAGCCCAATGTCTCCTGGGACACTGCTGAACACCATGGAATCCAAAGGCCACTGTGACACTGCATGGCCTTCAGAAGCTAAAAGGGAACCTGGGACACTGTGGAACGTCCAGGAATGAGGGGCCATTGTGACACTGGGGGTCCTCCTGGAGCAAAGGAGCCATTGTGACACTGCAGGGCCTTAGGGAACAAAAGGAACCCTGGGATATTTCAGGGATTAATAGAACCAAAGGAACTCTGGGAGACTGGAACCTGATGGAATCAATGGGCGATTGTGACACTGAAGAGCCTTATGGAGCCAAAGGGACCTTGGAACACTCTGGAATCTCATGGAACCAAAGGGGCCTTTGTGCCATGTGGGGACTCCTGGCACCAAAGGAACCCCAGGACATTTCAGAACCTCATGGCATCCCG
>JAWWEU010000434.1:0-11587 GCA_035583155.1 Acropternis orthonyx | reverse complement strand
CCTGGGAGTGTCCAAGGCCAGGTTGGATGGGGCTTGGAGCAACCTGGGCTATGGAAGGTGTCCCTGCCCATGGCAGGGGGTGGGAATGGATGGGCTTTAATGTCCCTTTCCACCCAAACCATCCCATGATTCTGCCCATCAGAAAACAAACCTGGGGAATTCCCTGCAGGTTGGAGCCATGCTCAGGACACCCTCTTGGGTGGGATTTTGGCTCCAGGATAGCTCGTGATATTATTTGAAGGTGGCCAACTTGGAAACACACTCTGCATCCCGATGGCTGCTCCATAATCCCATTTTTTACCTGCTTCTCCCAAGTGTCCCACGCAAGAGCAGAAGGATTAAGCAGCTCCTCCTTTGTAGGCTCATTCCAGCATCCCAGCTGTTGTGTCCCTGCCTCGGGAGTGGTCCCTGTTTGGCAGGAGTCTGCTCCTGGTTTGGGCAGTGCCAGCTCTTGGATGAGCTGGCGTTCTGGAAGGCTCTTTAGGCTGCACCTCTGGGACAGGAGGTTGCAGCTCCCATGGGGTTGCTGCTGCTCCATGGCCCTTCCATCCCAGCAGGGGCCAGGCTCCAAGGCTCCCAGCCCTCTGGGACACCTCTGCTGCCTCCATGGGATGTCCAGCCAGGGAAGTTCCCGGGAGAGACCACACAGCCAGGAGGGCAAAGCAGCACCCGCTTCCATCCTGTGCTAACTGATATTCCAGGAATTTTACGGCTCGTTTTAATGCTTGTGTGGCTCCTGACCCACGGGCAGAAGTCTCCCTGTCAGGCTGCCAAGGGCTCCGGGGTCCTGCTGAGCTTTCTGGCGTGAATCCTATGGAATGACCCCGCTCCGGAGCCTCGTGGCCCTTCCAACGAGCCGGGATTTATTGCCCACTTTTCCAAGGCTCCCTGGCCGTGGTGTGTGCCCCCCAAATGAGCCCACGCTTTATGGCTTGGCATGGCACGGCTAATGGTGCCTGGAATTGAGCCTTGCCGAGGCCGGGTGACAGTCCTGCTCTCGGCGAGCGCCGCTGCTCCGCGTTTGTGGAGCTGGTACGGAATGCTCGCCAGCGGCGTTTTCCGAGCTGCGCCGCTCCCGCTGGAGGAGAGGGTTTTTTTAACCTTTCTGTTCAAATCTCCTCCAATCCGAAAGCCCTCAGGTTTTCCGCTGCTCCTGGCTCGGTTTCAGTGGAAATGGAGCAGAGTTTGTTAACGAGCGAGGCGAGGGGGAGCGGGGCGTGCTTTGTGTGGACACGGGGCTTTGGGAACAGCCCTGCGGGAGCGGGGCTGGCGTGACACACGAGTGACACTGAGGCAAAGAGCTGCTCCACGGGAGACAAACTCTGATTTTACAGCATAGCAGGCATTGGAAAAAGCAGGTTTTGTGGTTGTGTGGTTATTTATAAACGGCAGCTCGCTACATCAGGGACCCATAAATCCCGTTGTGGTCCAGGTCAGGTCTCTACACAGAGATTTATTTATTGCAGGTGGATCTTTAGATTAGATATTGGGAAGGAATTGTTCCTGTGAGGGTGGGCAGGCCCTGGCAGAGGTTGGGCAGAGAAGCTGTGGCTGCCCCTGGATCCCTGGGAGTGTCCAAGGGCAGGTTGGATGGGGCTTGGAGCAAGCTGGGCTGGTGGGAGGTGTCCCTGCCCATGGCAGGGGGTGGGAATGGGTGGGCTTTGAGGTCCCACTGGTGTGGTTGTGGTGCGGGTGGTCAGTGGGCTCCTGTGTTTCAGCACATTCTTCCCTCCACTCTGGAGCTCCCCTGAGGATTCCCAGTGCTGGACTGGGAGAGTGGTGGGGTGCCCATGGGCAGCGTTGCCCTTTGGGCTGAGGTTTGCCCCAGGTGTGATCAGGTGTTTGTCACAAATGCGTGACTGTCACATTCTCCTGCACAGCTTCTCCTCCGGGGACTTTCAAACCTCTAATTTACTGGAACAAAATTACTCATCTTCATATAACCCTGAGATGGCTTGGGTGGGAAGGGACCTTAAAGCCCACCCAGTGCCACTCCCTGCCATGGGCAGGGACACCTTCCCCTATCCCCAGTTGCTCCAAGCCACATCCAGCCTGGCCTCGGACACTTCCAGGGATGGGGAGGGTTCAAGGCCTTCTCAGACTCCGATTGGGGTTCCCGTAATTGCAAAATCACCCCTTGTACCCATTGGGAAAAGGTTTTTTGGCATTGTTTGTGCCATGGGCAGTTGTGGGCCTGCTGTGCTGGGGGTGTCCTGGGAGCAGGCTGTTCCTTGGATCCATTTCCCCCTCCGTGGCACAGACACTTGCTGCTCTCACCGTGGCCTTCCCTGCCTTGGTAACCTCATCACAAACCCGTGTTGTGGTGTCCTGTACCAGCTCCTCCCCAGTCCTGAGACACCCATCTCGCCATCCCAGCCCCGCCTGGGCACAGCATTCCTCTGGGATTTGCCAGCCCTTCCCCTGTGCTGACTTCCACAGCCTTGCCTCCGTTCTCCCATCAAGGTCTGCATCCCATCCTTAGCCGGACACAGCCGAATTTCCAGGCTGCCTTTGTGCCTCTCTCACCACGGGGGGCACCTCTTTTCTCTGGGCTCTCTTTTCTGAGCGCCCCGAGAGCTTTGCCCTGTTTGCTGTAATTGCCTTGGCCGGGTTTTCCCGTTGCTGCTGCCGCTTCCCAATCCTCCTCTTTCCCTGCCTTCCCACACAGGAGGCTCTGCAGAGTGTCAGCTCCTCTGATTAACGAGCTGGGAGCGAGGCTGTTGCTCCTGTTGTGTTTCCTTGCCCTGAGGTTTGGAGAGGGGCTTTCAGGGGCTGCCGGGATGTCGGGATGGAAAGCTTTCGGCTTTCAGGATGTGCTGGAAGTTGGAAGCTGCACACGTGTGTGGCAGCACTGGATGTGCCGCTGGCAAGCTCTGGTGAGGGGAGGTGTCATTTCCATCCTCTCCCGCCGTGTTGGAGCTGACAGGGAACCCCTGCCAGGGCGGTGGGATGGTGGATATCGTGGATGAGCTGCTGCTCCTCCTTGGGGCCGAGTCTGCCGCTTTGGCTGAGGGGAGTTTCTCAAACCACACCCCCGAAGTTTTCTCTGTCTCTCGCCTCAGTTGTGACACTTTGGAGGACGCCTTGGAGGGGAAGGTCTGAGCAGCCTGTCCAACAAACAGCCGCTTGTGTTTGGCTCCGGTGTGTCTCCCTGGGAGGTGGGAATGGGTCATCTGAGGCTGGGGAGATCTGGGCCCCCAGAAGATGCCAGACTAAGGGTCTTTGGAAGAGCTGGGATGGAAGCTGAGCTTGGTGGGTGTCAGCAGTGTCCGACAACCCTTTGCTAGCCTGTCTCTAAACGGGCTGGAGGGTCCCAAAGCTCCAGAGCCCTGAGGGAATGTCCCTGATGGAAGTGTGGAGCCTCACAAGGAGGGGCAGGGACCTTTCCTGGTCCTGCCTGGCTCCCACCTTGCAGCTCATGGGAGCTGTGGCAGGTTGGAAGGCGGTCTGTTCTGCAGAGGATGGACATGGCTCAGAGAAGTCCCTCCTCGCGTTCCTTCAGCAGCGTCTGGTCAGCTGAGGGTTGGCTTGGCACTCACAAGGAGGGACATGAAATGAAAACTCCACAAGTCTTCGCTTTATCTCCCTCCTGGAGTTTCATTTATGGCATTTACACGCTCTGGAAATCCTCTTGCACTGTGACTACCAGGCATGTCCCGCTCTTTCCATCAGCTCTTCCTCCTAATCCGATTCCCAGATTCAAGACCCGATTCGCAAATTCAGTCAGATCCCCTTTCCAGTTGCCCGATAAACTGCAGCGGAGGTTTTATTATTGGAATAGATTAAATTAGGCTGTTCCTTTCACAGTTCTTAAAGATGCAGCTCTGCTTTCCCCTCTTCGCCCCGAAATGGATATATCCATGTATATCCATATATCTCCATATATCCTGCAAAACAGGGCAGGAGTTCGCTGTGGCTGCTCATTCCCCACAGAGAGCAACATCTGACACGTGAAGTAATGCTTTGTGACATCCCTAAATCCACTCCTTTTGCTGCTGGATAATTTGTCTGCCAGAGTTCAGGCATCAGTCAGAGACTATCAGCTCCGCTGGCAGATCATTTCACTGGGACCTGTGGCCATTCCAGCTTTGCTGTTTGGATGCAGATCCCAGTGTTCCCAGTTGTGGGGTGAGAAAACCCCTTGGTTTGAACTGGGAAAGGGGAAATGGCCTCAGGCTGTGCCAGAGGAGTCTCAGGTTGGACATGAGGGGGAATTTGTGTCTGGAAAGGGTGGTGAGGCCTTGGAAGGGGCTGCCCAGGGAGGTTTGGAGTGCCCAGGGCTGGAGGTGCCCAAGGCAGGAGTGGCCGTGGCACTGAGTGCTGTGGGCTGGGGGACAAGGTGGGCATGGGGCACAGGGTGGGCTCCGTGGGCTGGGAGGGCTTTTCCAGCCTCAGGGATTCTGGGATTCTGTGAGTCAGGATTTATTGGCTTCCATTGGCGCTCTGTGATATCCCATTCCCCTCCCAGGTCCAGCTCTGCCTCCTCAAGTGCTCTGAGTTGTGTTTCCCTGCCATGTCTTTCTTCCACTGAGTTTCCATTGCATCATTGCCTCAGCATGTTTGTTAAAACCCCTTTTGGTCCCATGTCTTGTTTCCTGCACTTGCAGCTCCTCTCCAGAGGAGCACGAGCGATGCTGTGGGGTTTCTGTTTTCTCGTGGTGCTTGTGCAAGTTGCTCTTCACGGTTTGTGTGACTTCTGCCAGCTCCTGCCCTCTCTCTTTATGGCTCCATGACTCATCCCAAAGCAGGTGCTCTGCTGTATGTCCCAGCTTTCCTGTCCCTGGAGATAAAAGCTCTCCTATAACCTTGTTAATGTTAAATCCCAGCAGCTCAATCCCACCAGGTTTTAGCAGGGTTTTCCCCTCCTGCACGGGAATCCAATTTTCAGAGTTTTCCCGACTTTCTAATCTGTACAAATCCTGCTTCTTTACTCCATTTTCCCACTCATGCCATGGGATTTTTCTCCCTGCTCCTCTATCTCGCTGCTGAGGCTACTTCAGAGAACATTCACATGCAGGTCTTGATGTTCAGCTCCCCAGCAGCCTCCTCCAGCTGCTCCTTCCCACTCCTCCCTGTCCCACAGACCCAGGGACCTCAGAGATTGCTCGGAGAGGTTGTGGATTCCCCATTCCTGGAGGTGTTCAAGGGTTCAAACCTTCCACTTGGGGGACACCTTCCACTAGCCCAGGTTGCTCCCAACCCTGTCCAACCTGGCCTTGGACACTTGCGGAGGTGGGGATGTTCAGGGTCAGGTTCAGGAACACTTCCAGGGATGGGGAGACTCCCCCCCCTCTCTGGGCTCTGCTCAGGGCTGGGTCACTGCCCAGCAAAGAAGTTCTCCCTCCTGTGCAGGTGGAACTCGCTGGGCATCAGTTCCTGCCCGTCCCTCTCATGCCAGGGCTGTGTCCCCCGAGCAGAGCCTGGCCCGGGCTCTGCCCCCTCCCTGCAGGCTCTGAGGGACATGGGCAGGTCCCCTCCCGGTGTCCCCTCTGGAGCCTCAACAGCCCCAGCTCCCTCAGCCTTTTCCTGCTCCCAGAGATGCTCCAGGCCCTTCAGCATCTCTGCAGCTCCAGGACCCACGCCAGGAGCTCCCTGTCCCTCCTGTCCTCAGGAGCCCAGAGCTGGACTAACCACTCCAGGTGTGCCTCACCAGGGCTGAGCAGAGGGGCAGGATCACCCCCCATGGCCTGGCACTGCCCTTCCTCATCCCCCACCAGGGTCCCACTGGCCACTCGGCCCCCAGGGCACACGGCTGGTCAGGGACAGCTCCTTGTCCACCAGGACCCCCAGGGCCTTCTCTGCAGAGCTTCTTCCCACCAGGTGAGCCCCAGCCTGGCCTGCACCTGGGGCTGTTCCTCCCAAGGTGCAGGACCTGCCTTTGCCTGTGTTGAACTCCAGCCCCTGGGTCCCTGTTCCACCCCTCGTCCACGAGCCGTGCCTTTGCATCCTTTCGTGAGAAGCTGAACCTTCCCATCCCGAAAACCTTTGGAGTGTGGGGCCACCACTGTGGCTGAGGCTGAAGGTGGGTCCCACCTGAAGGTCACCCCGCCTGCCACTGCAAGCTCAGGATGGCTCCTGCCTGGTGCCACCTGCCTGGTGCCACCTGCCTGGTGCCACCAGGGCTGCAAGGGCTGTGTCACTGCCTGGATCCTGGGTCGGGCTTGCTGGTGACAGAGCCTTTCTGGGAGCAGGGACGGCAGCGTGTCCCTGTGCCCGTCTGCTGGAGGCGTCACCACAAGCCCCAGCGCGTGACTCACACGTGCTCCCTTTTTTAAGGAATACAGATGCGGAGTAAATGGGAATCAATTACACTTCCCACACAAAGAATCCCCTGATTTGGCATCTGACACAGACACATCCTTCCTTCCAAAGTGGAAAATTCGTCTGAGTTCCAAGGAGCTTTCAGTCAGGAACGCTCTTCCTCTGCAGTGACTCTCCGTGTCACACGTGGGTCCCTCCCTGCAGCACCAGCTCCCAAGTGTCTGCCGAGGGTCCCTTCCTGAGCAGACCACCCTGGACAACTCTGGCACCTTTGGAATGTTCCCCGTGGATGGGGTTGGTGCTGCCACCTCCCCTTTCCCCCTTTGTCCCAGCACGGAGCAGCCACTGGCCTGGAATGAGCTTCCAATGGGACAGCAGCCCCGAGAGCGCAGCATTCCTTCGTCCGTGCTTGGACACACCACTCCCAAATGTTCTGGGCAGGAAGGCACTTGGCATGTCTGGGGATGGAGAATGTGTGCATGTGGCACTTGGGGACATGGGTCACTGGTGGCCTTGGCATTGCTGGGGGAACAGTTGCATCTGGTGGTCTCAGAGGGCTTTTCCAACCGGAGTGATTCCATGATTCTCCCAGAAGGGCTGATTTGAGTGCTGAGCATCCCCAGGGGTCTTGAGGGGTGGGAATATCCATCAGAACCTTCCCCCTGTCCCTCTGTGCCCGGGCAGGGGCAGTGCCCAGGGGTGGGGTGAGCAGTGACGCTGCCTTTCCTGCCTCTGGAGATTTGCCCAGCTGCCTGTTGGCTCGTGGGATGTGCTGCGGTGCAATCCCCTCTTCTTTGGCCTTATTTTAATCATTTAGCACTTCCAGGCGGTTCCAGTAACTTCTGGATGCAGCCGTGGCTGCTTCCAGCCGCTGCTCCCGGGCAGAAGGAATTGCGTGGGCAGGATGAGTGAATATCATTTGGTCAAATTATTAAAATTCACCATTGAGAGCTGGGAAGTGACTTAGAGCCACTGCCAGGGACAGAAAACGAGTGGCAGAGTCTGAGGGACCTGGGAGGGAGGGATCCACCAGGAACCTCTGGATTTCCAACAGCAAGGACAAAGAGGGTCAGGATCTGTGGGCACCAGCCCAGGCAAGCCATGGGGAAATGTGAATAGTGATGGACATGTTTGGGATGGAAATACTGAAATTGGAATTGTCTCTGTGCTGAACCTTGAATCCAGCCTCCAGAATCTGGGATATCTGGGATATCTGAAGCATCTCAGAATCTGGGCTATAACCTTGGCAAAGGCCATTCCAGGATCGCCTTTGCTGTTCCTCAGAGGTTCAGGGAGCTCTGGGTCTCTGCTGAAGGTGTCAAGGAATGTGCTAAATGCACAAAGAAGAGCTTCCAAGTGGGCCAAGAAGGGAGAATTGGCCATTGTCCTAAGGAGATGAAATCCAGCAGGATTCCAGGAGGGAGCTGCAGGCTTCTGATTAATTCAGGAATCAAGAGGGTGAGGAGTAAAGCAAATAAAGGCTCTGCAGAAGAGGTTCCCTGAGCTGCGAGCCTGCAGAGCTCCGCTGGTCCGTGCCCATACTTCTCCTGGAGTTCTCCACGTGGCGGGATGAGTTGGGAAAGGGGCTTGGCTGCGCCAGCACGGGGCAGTGGCAGGTGACATGCAGCAAGGCTGAGACATCCCCAGCAGCCCCCCCGGGAGCGTGGGGACATCCCTGGCAATGCCGCAGGTGCCAAGAGCCGAGGAATTCTGAGCGCTCCAATGGCACAGGCTCAGCTCCTTTTCCTTGTGCTTCCTGCTCCAGATCTGAGCTCCTGGGGAGGACCTTCTAGAAAGGTCCTTCTGGCCCTCGGAGTGTGCTCAGTGTCCCCTGTATGGGCAAGGGGGGGAAATGCCACGTGTAGGCCACTGGGCTTTGCCTGAGACACAGAGGGGGACTCAGCAACCAGAGCGTTAAAGGTCAGACCTCCTGGAACTGGGAGGTTCCTGCTGCCTGCAGGAGGGAGGGACTGATTAATCATCTCCTGTTGCTCCTGGTAACACTGACCAGGAGATACCCTGAAATAATCGTTCCTTCTGTTTTATTTCATGGAGCAGACGCCTTGTAATGGATTGTCTTGGTGAGCAGCAGCTTGTGAGGAGCCCCAGCTGGAGCTTTGCCTCCGACCGCCCGGAGGTTTGGGCTCTGGGGATCCTCCTGAGATCCCTTCAGTCACTTGTCTTGAGCAGAGCTGGGGTTCTCTCACCTTGTGAGGAGCATCTGCCAGAGAGTGAGGTGCATGTTAATTCAGGGGAGCCGCTTATTCCTACATTTTCTGGGCTTATCAGACAGGTTGTCCAAGTTCCTAAGGGCTGTGATCTTCAGGGTAGGCAGGATTAGAGGCATAATTTTCAGAAATCCCATTATCCTTCTTGTCAACTGCTAAAACTATATTTTGTCATTTCAGTAGGACTCTTTTAAGATCTGATGGAGCTTCCCAGTAATATAAACCCCCTTCAGCTGTCAGGGTGGAGAGGCACAAATCCAGCTACCCCAGGGGATGTTCCGCTGGCTGGGTTGCAGGGAGAGCTTTGAAGAGAGAATCAATATCTGTGATTATATAAAGGGAGACAAAACCTTTTAATTAATTGTCTCTCTCGGGTTTCCACTTCCCCTCCACCTTCTCCAGATGCATTTGCAGGGCTGGAGGCCTGGCCAGGGTGAGGTGGTGGTGCTTCGGGAAGGTGCTTCAACATCCAGACTGATCCTTGCAGGGAGGCACGGGGAGCTGTTGGATTTATCCCAGCTCTTGCCTTTGGCTGGGTCTTGTGGCTGTTACTGGCACGTCCTCGGCCACAGGCTCTCACTCCAGCTTCCTGCAGCATCTCAGAATCCCGGGATCCCTGAGGCTGGAAAAGCCCTCCCAGCCCACGGAGCCCACCCTGTGCCCCATGCCCACCCTGTCCCCCAGCCCACAGCACTCAGTGCCACGGCCACTCCCGCAGGGCTGGGCACTCCACATCTCAGGGGCCTCTTGCTGCTCCATGGGGGATTCTCACTTTGGGTCGCTGGCTGTGGGACGCTGTGGGATTCTGTGGGATTCTGTGGGACACTGTGGGACGCTGTGGGACGCTGTGGGATGCTGTGGGATGCTGTGGGATGCTGTGGGATGCTGTGGGATGCTGTGGGACGCTGTGGGATGCTGTGGGATGCTGTGGAATGCTGTGGGATTCTGTGGGACACTGTGGGATGCTGTGGGACGCTGTGGGATTCTGTGAGATGCTGTGGGACACTGTGCGATGCTGTGGGATGCTGTGGGACACTGTGGGATGCTGTGGGATGCTGTGGGACACTGTGCGATGCTGTGGGATGCTGTGGGATGCTGTGAGACACTGTGGGACACTGTGCGATGCTGTGGGACACTGTGGGATGCTGTGGGACACTGTGGGACACTGTGGGATGCTGTGGGATGCTGTGGGACACTGTGCGATGCTGTGGGACGCTGTGGGATGCTGTGAGACACTGTGGGATGCTGTTGGACAGTGTGGGATGCTGTGGGACGCTGTGGGACAGTGTGGGATGCTGTGGGACGCTGTGGGATGCTGTGAGACACTGTGGGATGCTGTGGGGTGCTGTGGGATTCTGTGGGATGCTGTGGGATGCTGTGGGATACTGAGCTCCCCTGCTGTGCCCCCCAAGCTCCCTTTGAATTCCCTGATCCCTGATCTCCTGCTTTACATCCTCTCTCAGCCTCGCACTAATTGGCTCTGGGCTGGACTCAGGGGGAGCAGGAAGGGAGTGGCTGGTCCTGCCCTGCCTCCTGAGCGTGTCCCTGTGGCTTTAATTGGCCCTCGCTGGCAGGTGACAGGGCTGGCAGGTGACAGGGCTGGCAGGTGACAGGGCTGGCAGGTGACAGTGCTGCTCTCCTTCTGCTGCGTGCAGATGAGCGGAGACCAGAAGGTTCTCTGAGCTCTCAGAACACAAAGGGGTAAAAATCCTTCTGTGCCAGAGCCCCTGACACCCAGATCTGCCTCCCTACCCGGCCTGGGGACATGAGGGGGGACAGGGTGGGGGTCCTGCTCTGCCTGTGGGGTCCCCAGTGTGAGGCAGAAACTGCCTCCTGAATTTTGGACAGACCTTGCCTCTTCGGGTCGTTCCATCTGCCCCAGGTGATTTCCTATGTGTCTCACAAGGCTTCTCCCATTCCTGAATTCAGGACCGCTCCCAAAATAGTTGACTGACAGCCAGGGGAATTCTTTTTGACCCCAGCTACATGCTGGGAGCACCCAGCTGGGAAACAGCTCTGCAGGGAAGGCCCTGGAGGTCCTGGCTGACACCAAGTTGAACATGAGCCAGTCCGTGCTGTAGAGGTGTCCTGGGTTGCTCCAGGGGGATAACCCTCCCCCTCTGCTCAGCACTGGAGTGCTGGGACCAGTGCTGGGCTCCCTGGGAGAAGAGAGACATGGAGCTCCTGGAGAGAGTCCAGTGAAGGACCATGAAAATGATGAAGGGACTGGAGCATCTCTCCTATGAGGAAAGGCTGAGGGCTGGGACTGTTGAGCCTGGAGAAGGCTCTGGGGGATCTCATCCATCACAGACATCTCAGAGAGGCTGTCAGGAGCCTGGTGACAGGAGCAGAGGCCACGGGCACATTCTGGCACCCGGGATGTTCCTTCTGCACACCAGGAAACACCTTCTCACTGTGAGATAAACAGGGCCTGAGCACAGGCTGCCCAGAGAGCTGCGGAATCCCCATCCTTGGAGATGGTCAGAAGCCAACTGGACATGGCAGCTGGACGGGCTGGCCTCTGGAGATCCCTGCCAGACTGAGCCCTTCTGTTTGTGCCTGTGAATCTGGGAAAGTTTGAGAGGCGCCGGAGCTGCCTTTTTCCTGCCGGCGCTGAAGTCGTTCCCATCAAACCCAGGCTATTTCTGGATCTGTCAGACACGCTTGTAGTAACAATCTGAAACTCCAGAGCAGGAAAAGCATTTCTTCCACAGGGCACGTAGTAAGTGCCACAACCAGGCAGCAGATCTTGGTTGTCAGTCGCATTCCAACGGTGCCAAGTTACAGGGAGCTGGTGGACTTCAAACCCCTCTGGGGGTGACGGCGAAGTCTCTCCTACCTCAACACCACCGCGCAGCCCTCGGAGGGGATTGGCCTTGTGTGCTTCTGCCCACCCAAGCTTTGGGGACACGTGTCTCCAGGAAGGTTCCTACAGAGAAATCCTCTCCAGGTGCCCCATGGATACAGAGCTGTATGTGTGAGTTTAGGATTTTTTCCCCCCTCATGTCCCCCCTGCCCTTGCCCTGTCCCAGCCTCAGGCCGTTCCCTCCCCTCCTGTCCCTGTTCCCTGGGAGCAGAGCCCGACCCCCCCCCGGCTC
>JAWWEU010000433.1:0-11627 GCA_035583155.1 Acropternis orthonyx | reverse complement strand
GGGCAGGTTGGACGGGGCTTGGAGCAGCCTGGGCTGGTGGGAGGTGTCCCTGCCCATGGCAGGGGGTGGGATGAGATAATCTTGAAAGTTCCTTCCAACCCAAACCTTTCCAGGATTCTCTGCTCTGCTGTGTGTCTCCCTCCCTTCCTGTAGCTTCGCTTGCATAAGGAAAATGTACTTCCCCTCGGAACATTGGGGATCACAAGTGCTTTGAAGGCTCTTTATGTCTGCCCGTGGCCCCTGAGGATGGAAGTGAGCTCGGAAAACACGCTGGAGACTCTCACCCTGTGCCCGGAGCGTCTCCGCTCGCTCCAGCCCCTGAGCTGGAGGGTGTCCCGAGGGTGGGTGGCAGCTCTGCACCGTGGAACAGGCTGCACTTCTTTTAGGGGAGGAATCCCAGGGGCTGGATCTTGTCCAGCCAGGTGGGAGAAGGATTGTGGGGAGCCCGGGGGGGGGTCCAGCAGCCACCGGAGCTTCCAACCGACTCGCGGCGTCTGGTGTGGCCCCTGTCGCAAACAACTTGTGTTTAGGAGGAAATTTTCAGTCCCAGATCAAAAAAGAGCCAAACACACACGGGCTCCCTCCCACCCTTTGGCCCGGGCCTGTGCCCCAGAGATAACGGGGGTGTGGGAGTTGAGGCTCTGCCACGTGCCAGCTTTTGGGGATCCCGTGTCCGGCCCTCGCTCCCGGGCACAAACCCCGCTGCCAGTTGGAAAGGGACCCCGCTTCAAAAAGGCCTCCATTGTCAGTGTGCTGACCTTGCTCTCATTTTCCTGCTGATTTTTATGGCACGGAAACTTCACCGGTGATAATCATTATCCTTGTTTTCGGCTCGGTGGAAAATGTTCCGTCGAAACTTGGACTCTTCTCCGGGAACGCGCCGGTGTCCGGGGCTGTTTATGAGCTGCCTCCCTCCGCTCAGTCTCAGTCCTTTCAGTGTTTTGCCGGAAGAAAAATCAACTCTTGGGGTTGCACAAGAGCAGCCTGAGAGCTCTCGTGGCCTTTTTGGGCGTCCCAAGGCTTCTCCAGCTCCAAGGATTGGGTTTGGCAGGAAAAGCAGGCACCGAGCGTCATTTCTGCCTTTCCACTTGAGCCCCCTCCCGCATCCCAAAAACTCTGTGCCATGGTCCTGCCTGGGCAGGATGCTCCTGCTCCTCACCTCTCCCACCCAGGACCTGATCCCTGCAGCTCTCTGGCCTGCCTCAACTTTTGGGAGGTCAAAAAATGTGGCAGGTGGTCAATCCCTCCCAAACCAAGGCCCAGGCCAGCAGAAGAGGGATTTTTGGGTACTCCCAAGGCAGCTGTTGCTTCTGCTTCCTGACATCCAGGAAATGCCCTTGGAGTCCCCCGTGGGGGCTCATCCTGCATTTCCCCGTGGTGTGGCAGCGAGACAAGGGAGTGTCACCTCCAGCAGGAATCTGGGAAGGCTGGAAGTGCATCCAGCAAAACAAGCTTCCATCAGGCACTCATCAGGCTGTGTTTTCAGAGAACCATGGAATGGTTTGGGTTGGAAGGGACCTCATCCCACCCAGTGCCACCCCCTGCCGTGGGCAGGGACACCTCCCACCAGCCCAGGGTGCTCCAAGCCCCGTCCAACCTGCCCTTGGACACTTCCAGGGATCCAGGGGCAGCCACAGCTTCTCTGCCCAACCTGGCACAGGGCCTGCCCACCCTCACACCCAACAATTCCTTCCCAATATCCCATCTCTCCCTGCCCTCTGGCAGTGGGAAGCCATTCCCTGTGTCCTGTCCCTCCACGCCTTGTCCCAAGTCCCTCTCCAAGGCACTTGGAGACTTTTCCCCTTGGCCAAGGTGTAGCATCCCTGGGGTGGGTGGCGTGGTGGGGTCTCAGCACTGAGGGGGACAGGAGGTACCTGGGGACACCTGCAGGGTTGGGCTTTGGGTCCCGCCGTGTGGGGACCCAAAATTCCTTAATTTTGCTGCTTGGGCTGTGAGGCTGATGGTGGGAAGGAGCAGTGGGCATCCAGGGTTTCCTGGGCTGGGTGAAGAAAACCCTACCTGTCATTCCTTCCTCTCTCCCTCTTGGAAATACCATTCCCATTTGCCTCCTGCCCTTCAGACCTCCCAGCCCCTTGGGAATGGGAAAGATTGATGCCATGAGCCTGCTGGCCATGCAAACACCAGCCTGCCGGAGCTCAGTGTCCAGAGAGCAAAATCCAGGGCTTTCCAGCACTGGGATCTTGTGTTTAGGGCATGAGAAGTGTAGCGGGAGCCACGATTCCTGGCCCTGGGGTTTTCCTGTGGGGACTTGCAGTCGCTCTCTGGCTGCTGCCTCGGGGTGGGAGCGTGTCTCTGCCACAGGGAAGTTGTCTGGGGGAGTTGTTCCCCCTGCAGAATTAGCTCAGCTCCAAGTTCCCCAAAGCCCTTCCGTGCTGCACTTCCCTCTCCTCCTTGTTCCTGTTCCCCCCCCAGCTGTGGAGGGGGAGCTCGGAGGGCTGTGTGGAGCCGCAGCATCCCCACCCTGGCAGCAGGAATGCGACTCTCTCCTCCCCTCTCCATCAGCAAAGAAACTTCCCTCGGGGTGCTAAACTTTCCCTTGAGGCCACTGGGGCTTTTCCTGCTCCATACCTTGATGGAGCTCTTTTGGGGTGAGGCTCAGCGGAAAATGGGAGAGGGAATTCTGGAATTCGTTGGGTTTGGGGGGGGGAAGATGTCATGGGGACAGAGAAGGGCAGAGAAAGGAGTTTGGGAGCCCCATCACTGCCTGGAGCTGCGTGGCTTGGCGTGGAGAGGGAGAAGCAGCAGAGCTGGGGGAAGGAAAGGGCTGATCCACAGACACATCCAGGACTGATCCAGGGCTCAGTAACGGGACCTCAGAGGGTCCCAAGCTCCCCCAGAACCAAGGGATGATCCCAAATCCCTGCCACGGCTCCCTCACTAAGCCCCTCACCGGGCACTTTTCCCTTCCCCTCACCCACGTCCCCTCCTTGCTGTGGCAAATGCTTTCCCTGGCACTGTCTCCGTGCTTTCCCAGGAATGCATCCACCCTCCTCTCCTCTTCCAACCCCTCTGGACCTCCGTGCTGTGCCTGTGGCCGTCCCCCTCCCTCACCCAATTAAAATCCGGAGATCATTAGCAGCGGAGCCCGGGGCTGTGGCATCTCTGGGATGTGGTGCTTGTTGTCATTCCCATCCTGGCGCTGGCTCCTCCTGCATCTCCCAGGGGAGACTTTCACACCCAGGGCTCCCAATTTCTGCTCCCAATCAGGCAGCGCCAGCAAGGCCAAATCCCCGCAGTTGTGTCCTTGGCACGTCTGTCCTCAAACCGAGGAGAGGAAGAGACCTTGGGCAGGGGGGCGGAGAGGAAATTGCTGCTCCGCGATGGATTTGGGATGGAAAGTTTCAATCCAAGGGCAAACAGCCCTTTCCCCCCGGGGGGCTGCCATCAGAGGTTCCCAGCCAGGCTGCTGAAGGTCTCTGAGGTGGCCAGGAGCAGCAGGGAGCTCCTTGGGGGCCCAGAGCTGTGACGAAATCCGTGTCTTTGGGGCTGAAAACGCAGCTCTGAGGGGGGGTTGTTGCATCTCGGCCGAGCCAGGAAACGCCCTGGAGTGTCGAAACGCTGCTGGGCAGAGGGTTAGTGCTGCCAAAATCCAGGTCAGGATGCTCTGGGTGCTGCAGGAGGGCAGCCGGGCCTCGGGATAACACCCTTGGTGGCCACCTCATCCCAGGCAAGTGTTTGCCCATCGTTGTGAGCCCCAAGGTGCTTCACAGGGCTTTCTTTTCCTCCTGCCTGCCCAGCCAACCCCATTTTCACCCAGTGGCCAGTGCTGGTTTAAGGAACTTAAAGTGTTTGCTCTGTCCTGATCCAAGGAAACTGTTTCCTTATTTTCCAAAAGGTATTTGAGTGGTTTAGTCCCAGCTTTGTGAGTCTGGCACGTTGGGTTTGGTGTGTCCAGTGGCTGAGAGCGCTGGTCCGTCACCCTCCATCATCTTCAACCCCAAAAAGCTGCAGATTCAGGCGTTTTTCCCCTGTTTCACACTGATTTTCAGGGCCCTGACTTCCTCCAGCTGCAGGAAAACCTGTGGCCAGCTCGGAAACCACCTCCATCCTGTTGGTACTGAGCTCCAGACATGGGGGAAGTGGTGCTGTTGCATGTGCTGAGTTCAGGTGGTGCCCCAGGAGTCTCCAGGGGGATTCCCTCCCTTCCCTATAGAGCCTGGCAAAATACTTCTTCCCAGTGTTTGGTGACCAGGAAGGTGGGATGGGCTCTGCTGCTCTCCCCTCCTCTCTCCCTGCAAGGGGTGGCTCAGAGGCAGGACAGGAGTTTTTGGGGGATGCTCCTCCTGGAGGAATCTGCTCAGTGGTCGAGGAGTCCAAGGAAGACCTGGCACTGTCTCCACCCGTGGTGTGTCAGGTGAAAATGGCCTTCAAACCCTTGCTGCTGGCCCTCTTTCCACCCTGGGGCTTGTTGGAACCTGCTCTTGGCAAAGGTGTGCACATACCTGCCCTGGGAATCTGCTTGCTCTGGCAGAAGCTTGGATGGGACACAGGGCTTGGCTTCCCAGCCTGGGATGGGGGTTTGGAAGCTCCATGCCCGGAGCAGCATCCCACGGCCTGCCCAGCTCTGCCTTTCCAGCACAGATCCAAGGAGGAGAAAGGTGTGTAACCAGCTGCTGGGCTCAAGAGTCATTCCCTTTTCCCTTTTCCCCCCGTTTTTGTGCGTGTGACCCGTCCCTGAGAGCAGGTTGATGTGATGGATGAACATTCCATGCGTGACCTGTTGCCAGAGCGGGTGTAGCCGGTATTTTGGAGCCCTTGGGGTTGGTGTCCCTTCGGAGAACCGGCATTCCCAAGCCTCCTGCTGCCTCTGGGAACTGAGTTCTCCATACAAGCCCAGCTGTGATGCTTTTCCCAGCTGGAAGTAGGGAAGGATTTACAGCAAAAACGTGTTTCTCCTGCCCATCCCCTTGCACGTTGAGGTGCTCCAGGGGGAACCTGGAGAGCAGCTCCTTGTGCTTTGCAGTCCTGCAAAGTCAGCCTCGGGCTTGTTTTCTTTTAACTTTGGAATCCTGTGCAGCAGGTCGTCGGATCAGCAGCTCTGCCTCCTCTCCCATCCCCACACAGGGACCTTGTCCCCGTGTCCGGTGGTGCCCGGGAAGTTCAGGCCACTTGGTGACCGCAAATGTGGTTTATTGGCTTGTTGGCAGCTGGGAAAATACTACCCTTGGATGCTCTGGAGCATGAGTGGATAGATGATACAGTGATAAAATGATCTCCTCCTAACTCCTGCTAGTCCTGGCTCCATTTATAAATGTTTCATGTCCTGTTTTACAGCTCCTTAAATCTTCCCTCCTTCCCTCTTCCCGCCTGCCTGTCCTGTGCTAGAGAGAGGAAAAGCCTCGGATTTTCTTAGCCTGGAGTGATTAGAGATGAAGTTCCTGCCTGTGTTCTCATGTGCTGGGGGCTCAGAGCTCTTCTCCATCCCTGGTGTCTATCCTGATCCAAAAGTTCTTCCCCTCTGTGCCATCAGATTCCCCTGTTTGCCTCTGCCAGCTGGCACAGAGGCTGTAGGGATGGATTTGGGAACAGTGGGGTGCTTGGGAAGCATCCTCTGTCTCCTCAGTGTACAGGGAGAAGGGAACGACCTGTCTGGGGGCTCTGTGGGCCACCCCAGTCCCTCCATAGCCAAGGGGAGGGTCCTGTGCGGTGCTGCCCCAGCTGGGATGCAGGAATGAGGCTGCTCAGGACCTTGCCAGGATGGACCTTGCCTGTGGATCACTGAGGTGCTGCAGGATACGTGCCCGGAGCACCGGGCATGCTGTGAGCTTGGACTGGGTTTATTCCTGGTTTTCAGGCTGTTCCCTGCCCTTGGGTCCCACTGGAGTGACAATATCTCTGTTCCTGGCCTGTGGGACGAGCCGCTCAGCAGGGCACGGATGCAAGTGCAAGGCAGTGCTGGGATTTTCTCACCTGGCTGCTCCCACATCACCCGGAGCACCAGCACTGGGCTTCCACCCCTCACCACACACAGCTCCTGCTCTTTGTTCCTGAAGAATTCCAGGTAGCCAGCACCTCTGGAGCTGGTCCTGTCAAAGCTGGAGCCCATTAGAGGGGCAGGGCTGAGCTGCCTCCTTAGGGGCGAGCCGAGTTATGTAACGGGCTGGGGAGTGTTGCTTTCCACAAGTTCTGTTTTCAAGCACTTCTGGGAAGAATGGAGAGGTCAACCTCCCACCCCAGCTGCTCCATCCGCAGGGGAACCAGCCCGGGTTTATTTTCCAGCTGTGCTTTTAGCAGCTCCAAAGGATCGCCTGGCAAAACCAGCCATCCAAAACCAACACGGGAACCGATGCTGCGGAAAAGCTTCTGGTGGGGGAAGGGACACGAAGCTGGACAAAAAGGCATGAAATTCCCCGGGGTTGGGATGTTTTCCACCCTGTGCTTCCCTTCCCAGGCAGGTGAGCTTCCTCAGGCAGGGCTGCTCCAGCTCTTGGCTCACCAAACTCCTCTGTGCTGTGCCAAGAGGAGCCAACCCTCGTGTTTCCCTGGATTGCCCTTTCCGTGCCCTGCGCTGCTCTGTCACTGTCACCGCAACCCAAGTAATCCTTGATTTAGGATTTGGGGCTCTTTCTTCCAGCCAGGCTGACCTTGTTGCAGGGATGAATCAGCAGGAAATGTCAGCCTGGTGCGGTCGGGGAGGAGGCTTGGGAAGTGTCTGCCTCCAAAGGGCAGCTCTGGGGGCCGAGCAGGACAATTTCTGCTCAGTTTAGGGTGAGCCTCCACGGCCCTGACAGTGCTCAGTGGTTTTGGGAGGCTTTTGGGAGGCACCTGATGGTTGAAGCGCTCCAGAAATGCTCCATCCTTCCCTGTCTACGTCCATGAACACCATGAGTTGCTGAGGGACTTCACTTCCCAGGGAAGCTCTTTTGAGCTCACCGCTGGTAGAGACTGGGACCAGTTCAAGAGCAGGTCTGGCGGGGCGAGGTAGGACCAGCTGAGGGTGGACAGGTTGTCCTCCTTGGAAGGGCCTGTGTCCTCCCTGGAAGTGGATGGTGATGGGATGGAAGCTTTGGCTTTGTGCTGTAGGACTTGTTTGGTCAGGATGGGGATGTAGAAGGGACAAGATGATGGAAAACCTGAGATCACAGTGTTGCTGTTCCATTGGGGTTGGCTCTGTGTCCTTGTCATCCCAGCAGCTTGGCTTCCCACCCCAGGAGGTGTTGGGGTTGGCTCTGTGTCCTGGTCATCCCAGCAGCTTGGCTTCCCATCCCAGGAGGTGTTGGGCTTGGCTCTGTGTCCTGGTCATCCCAGCAGCTTGGCTTCCCACCCCAGGAGGTGCTGGGTTGCCTCAAACCCAAAGAGGTTTGCTCCTTGGCAGGGAGAAAACAGTGCCCAAGCAATTCCATACCCAGCGGAAGGTCCCGAGAAGCGCGGGATCCCCGTGTCCCCCTAAACTGTCACCTACAGCCTGAGGGAGGACAAAGAGCAGGGAAAAGGGGATGCTGCAGACCCTGAGCAAATCCATCCTGTCCTCGTCCTCCACGGGGTCCCTTTCCCTCCTTGACCAACATTCCAGTGCTCCTGTTTCCACGCCACGATGTTTTTTCCCGTTGCTCCCACCTTTCCAGGGCGGGACGCTGCTGGAGGGTGAGGGGGAAGCACGTGTTTTTTGGGAAGCTGGAGATGCAGCCGCGCTCCGTGTGCCTCTCTCCGTGCCTCCAGCTGATCCTGGCAACAGCAAATGTAAAAATAGATGCCGGGTGCCTTCTCCCAGACGTGCCTTTTGGCAGCCGTGGAAATGAGTGGGAGGGGAGAGGGAAGGGATTCGCTCCCAGTGTCTGGAGGCGCTTGGGATGTGCTGATTAACCACGGTGACCTAAATGAGTGAGCACAGCCACGGGCTGGGGGCTGGGGAGGCCTCTGCCACACAGGGATGCTCACAGTCCGCGTTCCAGCAGCGGGTTGTGAGCTTCCAAACCCTCTGGAGTACCTCTGGAGCTTCCCCGGAGCTCACAGGGGCCTCCGGCTGCTTCCCCTTTCCGAGGAGTTTTCTGTTTGAGTTTCCCCTCCCGGCCCCGTGGGGTGGGGTGAGTTGCTGTTTCCTTCCCCCTCAGCCATCCCCAGGGCCTGGGGGGCCCTCCAGCCCCTTCCCTGCCGCAGCATCCACGGAGGACAGATCCCTGGATCCCACATTTTGAGGGGGATGCACGCCCAGCACGGTGCAGTGCTGCACAGAGGCGCTGGATCCGTGGGGTGGCAGAGGGGAAAAAAGCTAATTCCCTGAGCCTGGGGCTTGTGTGTGTCCAGGCTGAATTCCCTGGATGTGTCACACTGGAGATGTCCCTGAGCCCACCCGGCTCTCCCTGTGGCTGGGGCTGAGGTGCCTTGGCAGGGGCATCACTGCTGATCCAGTGGGATGGGGGTGGGAGCAGTTCTCCATGGAGCAGCAGGATGGATGGGGATGTGGGCCCAGCAGGCTGGGAAGCAGCAGGTTTCATCCTCTGGGATGCCCCTTTCCAGCTGTAGGGAGCAAGGAAGGAGCACAGACTGAGGGACCGAGCACATCTCCTTAGGCAGGAGCAATCCTGCTCCCCACCACCGCCAGCTCTGGTTCTGGGGCAAGACAGCCAGTTTAATGTCATGCTAATCTAATGTTAATTTCATTTTAATTTCATTTTTTAGCTAGCAAAGCCTGTGTCGGGCTGTGCCCCCTCCAGACCTTGCTAAGAGCCCTCGGAGCAGGAGGCTGGAGATGAGTGTCTTGTCCAGGATGTCCTGTGCAATGAGGAGCTGGATCCAAGCTGGTGGCACCTCCCTCGAGAGGGGCCTCCCAAACACCCCCTAGAAGCAGATCCTTGTGGTGCCACGTCCCTGGTGCTGGATGTGCTTGGCACAGCTTCCTCCCTCTCCCTGCGCTCCGTGGTTGCCAGCACCTCTTCCAGAGCCTGATTAACATAACCCAGTTCTGCTATTTCAGACCTGGAAAAGGGGTTTTATGGGCAGGACTGGTTTGTTTTTCCAGGTGTATCCTCTATTCCCATAAAAGAGGTCGTGCCCCGCTTCAACATGTGACCTTGGGTGGCCTTGATCCAGAAACCCCCACCCAGGACCTCCCTCTGAGGGAAGAAATGTGGAAAACCAAGGGCTGTGGGGATGGGGTTAATAGTGCAAAGATGCTTTGCAAGTTGGATTTCAGCTGGGCTGGCACTTGAAACCCTCCTGTGATCCCTCTCTCCCAGACCAGGGTTTGCACCTCCTGTTTCCACTGGAACCGATTCATAAAAATCCAGAAATACACGCCATGGAACAACTTAATCCTCCCAAACCCTCGTGTGGTGCCACAAACTTAGAGCTGAGCCTAAAAATAGCCCTGGTGCCTGCTGGAGGTGTAGTCCCGACTGTTTGCCGACTGTGGATGAGGTCCTGGGAACCCAAAATAGCTCCTCAATCCCACACCAGCATAGCCAGGGGCTTTTCCTTGAGTGGGTGATTTTTGGAGCAGGCTGGGTTGAGCCTCCAAAGTCCTTTTAATGCCCCCAGGATTGGAAGTGGTGGGATGGGAGACGCTGGGAGCGTGTCCGTGCTGTTCCATCTCCCCATCCTCGGCACCTCGTGCCTTTCCTCACGTTAATCCACCCAGATTCCTTCTATTTTTTTTTTCCATGGGATGACATAAGGTACAAAAACTATTTTGAGGAGTGTTTTGTTTTTCCTGAGAAGTGATTCAGCCCCCCAATCTCTCCTTTCCCAGCTGCCAGGCTGCTCCAGCCCTTCCCTCTTGAACCGCTTCCAGCTCTTGCATTAAAGGGAACAATGTAATGTTGGATATTCCAGGCAGCCTTTTCCTCTCCTGCCTCACCTGCTCCTGCTCCCTGCCAGTGGGTCAGCCCCTTCTGGGGTCTTTTTGCTGCTGCTGGGTTAATGCTGCTTTTTTTCCCCATGGATTTTTATTTTGCCTGCATGCCTGGATATTTTCAAGCTCAAAGCCTGGGCACTGAAAATCAGGCAGTGGGCATCCTGTGGGGTGGGATAAGGGAGCGGGGGGAATCGGAATGGGTTCACTGGGGATTTAATTCCATGTCTGTGCCCGGCAAAGTGCCAGGCTCTGTCCTTCCTGCGTTTTGGTGGCGCCTGAATTACTTGATGAAGGACCCGGGTGCTTCCAGCTGTGCACTTGGAATGTCTGCCAGGGAATTAGGGGGTTTGTGCCCCATTCACAGAGTCCCAGACTGGTTTGGGTTGGAAGAGGTCATCTTGGGTTGGAAAGGCCATCTCATTCCACCCCCCTTGCCAAGCAACTTTCCACTATGCCAGGTTGCTCCAAGGCCGGTCCAACCTGGCCTTCCAGGGAATGGTGAAGCCTTCCCAGCTCCTCCCTTCATCCAGGACATGGCAATTTCCCCGGCAGCAATTCAGAAACCTCTGGAGAACACAGCTCCACTTTTCTCCTTGCCCTGGTGATCTCAGCCTGGCCACACCCACCTCCATCCCATCATATTTTCCTTCCCTTTTTTTTTTTTTTCCCATGGTCAGTGACTTCACTCTCCAAGTGGATGGAAAACACCAGTGGGATATTTATTTGTTGGGAAATTGTTAAGCCAGGTCTAGAAATGTCTTTCACCCAGGAAGGTCCACACGGAGAAACAGAGTCTGTCCTGAACCTACAGATTTCCCCGGGCCTCGTTAAAAGGGAGTGTTAATTACAAATTTATCTTTTAGTCCTTTGATCTGGAAGGGGTCAGAGCTAGGAAGGCAGTGGAGATCTGCTCATCCTGCTGCAGCTGCCCTGGGAACAGCACCTGAAGTGGGGGCAGAAAGGTGGAGCAATCCTGTGGGAGAAGGGAGAAGGACCACAGGGTTGGCAGCGGTTTTTGGGAAGAAACGGCTCGCTCAGGGCTTGTGTTTGGTGCTGCCCCATCTGAACATGGAACTGGAGAACTGGAAGGTGCCTCTCTGGGCATGCCTTGCTTTGGCGTCCTCTCTCCCACCGTTCATTCCCACCGGCAGGAAGCAAGACCCCCTCTCCCATCACATACCACGGGTTGCTCCGCGCCCTTCCTGTGGAAGGACTGGGACCTAAATGGAGCTTGGGAGTATTTCTGCCTTGTGCAGGGGATGGTTTGGAGGCTTTTCCCACATTCCTGCCATGCCAAGCCCTGGAGCAAAGTCTGTGTTACGGGTTCTGTGTGGGGCAGGACAGGGGGAAGCATCCCAGTAACCCACTGGGGAGTCAGTGGGAGCTTCTGAGCTGGTGGACATGGCCAATATCTCCTTCTGGAGCTCTCACCAGGCAGGAGAATTCCATCAGGCAGCTGTGGGAATGTGGATATATCCCAAAAATCAGTAACCTGAGTAGGGTTGGATTGATTTGTATTGAGTTGGGTAAGGTTGATTTGGATTGGGTTGGGCAGGGTTGGGTTGGGTAGGGTTGGATGGATTTGGATTGTGTTGGGTAGGATGGAGTTGAGTTGGTTTGGATTGGATTGGGTAGGATTGGGTTGGGTAGGGTTGGATTGATTTGGATTGTGTTGGGTAGGATGGGGTTGAGTTGGTTTGGATTGGGTTGATTTGGATTGTGTTGGGTAGGATGGGGTTGAGTTGGTTTGGATTGGATTGGGTAGGATTGGGTTGGGTAGGGTTGGATTGATTTGGATTGTGTTGGGTAGGAT
>JAWWEU010000432.1:0-11639 GCA_035583155.1 Acropternis orthonyx | reverse complement strand
GGAGCTCCCTGTCCCTGCTGTGCTGAGGAGCCCAGAGCTGGAGCCAGCCCTGCACATGTGCCTGCCAGGGCTGGGCACGGGGGCAGCATCCCCTCCCTGACCTTTCCCTGATGTTTCCCAGGATCCCACTGGCCCTTTGGCCCCCAGGGCTCCCTGCTGCCTCAGTGTGTGTGTCCCAGGACACAGTTCTTTGCTGGCTGAGGGTGGGCAGTGAGGGCTCTTGGTGCTGAGGAGCTCCCTGCTGCTGCCACCTCACTATTTTTGATACAGCCCAAGATGCACTTGACTTTCCTGCCCACGTGGGCACTGCTGGTTTCCTCAGGTTCTCCTTTTCCCACATTTGACATACTATAGAGGGGCTTTTTGAGCTGCTCCCAGGATTTGGGTAGTAAAGAACCATGACCTGGGAAGGATTTAACATTCATCTACCCCTCTGCAGATGGGACAGTGCCTGTCAAACCTTGGAGAAGCACAGCAAGGGTGTTCTGCCAACCGCTGCCCTCCCCTAAAGCATCTGATGATCTGCAAGGAGTAAAATAATTGGATTGTCTTTTTTGATGTCCCAGTCCAAGCAGCAAAGGGTTCTACTCTCATTTCTCTTCCTCGTGCCAGCAATGTTTGTCTTCATTTCACCAGAGAAAGAGCTGCCAAACTCCTTCTTTTGGCTAGGACAGAAAAATAAAATAAAAAAATAAAAAAAAAAAAAAAAGAGAGAGAAAAAAAAAAGAAAAAAAGAGTGTTACTGAGAGGCAGGAAATGAAAATAAATTAATTCTTCACCATTATTTAAAATCTCTTTAAAGCTTGAGAGCAAAGCAATCCCTTTTAAGCTGGATTGGCCGTGCTTGCCTCCGACACGCATTGTACAATGGAATTCTCAAGGACTGCTTTCAGGTACACAGCACAGGCAAAGAACAGACAGTTATTCTTAGGAGTGCTTTATTTTTGTGTGCTTTGATATGGAGAAGCTGCAGTTTCATTCAAATAACCCAACAGGAGGGAAATGCAAATATTTCAGGCGCCCTCCTGGAAGGTTTGGGAGGTGCAGGGTTTATACTTTGCCTGTTCTCTGAAAAAGGTAAACACAGTCAAAGCAAACCCTGAAAAGTTTCTCCTACACCCACTGTTAATAAAGTAGAAGCTCTCTCTGGGTTTGCAGGTGAAACCTTTCACATTTTGAGGGTCCTGAGGTCTCTCCATATCCCAGTGACCAGACAGGTTTCACCTCATCTGCTCCAGGAATGTAAAGTCCTCAGATCACTGAAGTCCATTTGTTCCTATCAGTGAGCAGCTTTCCATTTTCTTTTCCGGAGGTGGATGTTTGAAACTGGCTTCACAGCATCTCTTCCTGATGTTTTTTGGCTGGAAATCAGGCTCTGGGCATGGCTTGGGTCAGGAAAACCCTGGAACTGGTTGGTCTTTCACCAGCACATCCCGGTGGAGGCTCCTGTGGCTGCACGCTAGAATGTTTGGGGTTAACTTAGCACCAAATAGCGCCCAAATCCCTTGGATTTTCCTCCCAGTAGCAGCTCTTGGGCCATATCCCACCCCAGCAGAGCACAAGATGAAGGATTTTGGACTGGATTTAGGAAGGAGAGTTGTTGGAGTCTCACCCTGATCCTGCAGCAGCTCCTCTGAGTTTGCAGAGGGTTGCAAACTTGCTCAGGAGCACCTTTCCAGCTGTTGGATGAGTGTCTTGGAGCAGCCTGAGTAGGCAGAGCTCCCTGATGGTTTGTGTGGTTGGATGATGGTTGGCTTTGATCTTAGAGATCTTTACCAACCTGTGATTCTGTTCCATGATTCTCTGGGTATGGCAGCTTGGGGCAACAGCCGGTCAGCAAGACAACAGGTTGGGCTCAGGATAACAGAACGTGCCAGGACAGGAGGCTGGAGGGTGCCTGGAAATAGAGACCCCAGGAATTCCATTCCCCTCCTTAATGTGGTCTCCGAATCACCTCTGGTGTCAGAGATGCACCTTGAGCCAGAGCCAATGAACATCTCAGACAACGCAGCTCCATTCTGACTGTTTTGAGTGCTGTGCAGTGAGTTTTCTGCTCTCTGCACAAGGAAATACTTTGGAATTGCTAAAAAGCCTTGCTGAAGCCGTGAGTGTTTTGCACTGGGGCTGAAAGTGTTGCTGGGGGGAGTTTTGGTGCTCCTTGGCCCTAAACAAACCCACTCCAAGAGTGCTTTGCAGGCAGGGTGGGAAAAGCTTTCTCAAAGCAATAAACTTGGCCCCCAAAGCATGGAGGGAGCTGGGAAGCTCAGCTGATTGTAATTCTTCCGGTGCAAACATTTTCCAGCCGAAAAATGCAGATTTGATTACATTCCCTGTTGACAATGGCCCTTTCAGCTGGAAATAATAGAAAGGCTCCGTTTCGGTTAATGCTGCGAGATTTCGTTCTGAATTTATGATTTCAGCCTCTAAAATATAAAATAACAGGGCCATGAAATATCAGGACTTCACTGGTGAAGCCTTTGCTGGAAAACATTCCTGAGCAGGAATGATGGATGAGCCGTGGGTTTGTTACACTGCAAAGCCACGGGAAGGAAAGCAAACCAAAGGGTGGGTCGGTTCAGTGTTTTCATCACCTTTCCTGCAGCTGGAATATTTGATTTAACCCTTTTGGTCCATCACAGCAGCTGGAAGGCTGAGGAGGAGGATGGGAGCAGCCAAGCTGCCCAAAACCCACCCTTGTGTGGGACTGTAATGCAGCACCAGCTCTGCATCCAGCCTTGCTCCAGCAGCATCCTCATCCCTCCACATCCATCACGGAGAGCTGGCAAGCTTTGGTTTGAGGTGCTCCTCAAAGCAGTTTGCTTTATCTGATGGCACCTCTGAGTGTGTTTGGGAATTCCCAGTGTAATTAATAGATGTCAGCATCCTTGGGGCTGCAGGGTCCAGGTAATGAGCAGTGAGGAACAGTCCAGCTGTTCCTGCTTTTCTCAAGGATTTGTGGACATATGAAGATCACTTGGAGGTAAAAGTGCTCAATGAAGTTTGGAGATGACAGTGATTGCCAGGCCGAGAGGATGAAGAGGTGCCCAATTCACTGAAAGGCAAAATAAGGGGAGGGGGAAATGGCCCAAAGCAAAGTTTAATTCACATATCAGAGTTTGGGTTTCTGTGCATGAACAGCAGATTTGTCTCTGAGGCTCAGAGAGGTTCTGATGCTTTAAGAACTTCCCAGAAAGTCTCACTGCAAGATGGAGATGGCTCCATGTTGTTCCTCCTTTGGAGCCAGGAGTGTTGCTCATCTTCCCGAGCCTCGGAATGGTGAAGGGGGAGAGGCTGGAGAGGATGTGCTAAAGTCAGATTTGTTTTGCTGAGCTGCTGATCACAAGATGTGCTCCCAGGGAAGCATTTCTGTGTTATAATCACTCGGGCTTTTAAGGAGAAAAACTGCCTTTTTCCAGGATGGAGTAGTCTGTGGGATTGGGGGAGCAGAAAATGCACGGGAACGGGCAATTTTGGACTTCAAAGGAGGAAATCACAGGCATGGTGAGGTCCTTCCCTGGGGCAATCTCTCACCTTGGATGGTGATATTGGAGAAGCGAGTAGTGGAAATTAACCCAAGGGCTGCAGAAGCTGTGGCTGCCCCATCCCTGGGAGTGTCCAAGGGCAGGTTGGACGGGGCTTGGAGCAAACTGGGCTGGTGGGAGGTGTCCCTGCCCATGGCAGGCGGTGGGATGGGATGGGCATTAAGGGTCCCTTCCAACCCAAACCATTGCGTGATTCCATGAAATCTGCTGAGGGGAAAGGGATGAGGAAGATGATGAAGGCTCCCATCCCACCTGGAGGAGTCTGTGGAAGAGCAAGATCTCACTATGGACTTGGAGCTCATAAATGCTGAGCAGCCACTTCCAGGGTCCGAGGTGCTTTCCTTCTCCTTGGGATAACTGTAGTAAGGATGTATTAAGTTGGATTTAATGTGCCAAGGGCAGCAACGTGGAGGTTAATTAAAGGCAGAGGGATTGGGAAAGCAATGGAACTCCAGGAAAACTTGCAGCAGGTACTGCCTGTCCTGACTTGAGGATCATTTTGCCACGGGAAGAAGATGATGGCAACTCATCATCTTTGTCAGAGTCAACTCTCTGGGTGTTTGAGTCTCTGCATCACCGTTCCAAGGACATCATTTTCCATGGCAGGTACCCACACTGGAATAGTGGGCAGGAAATTTCCAACAGAGAGTTCTCCAAGCCTAATTAAGCCACCTTTGGAAAGTCTAGGGAAGGAGCTACACATGATGGGACAGGTTATATTGCCAGGCAAGCCTGCAACTCATTTTGGTAAGAGATGCCTGAAGCCTGTTCTGGCAGTAAATCAGTCTGGGATGCAAATTCCATCCATCAAAAAGCGGGAGAGAGGGACAGCCATTGTCTCCTCAGCATTAACGGGAATCAAATCCCGATGCTCCAGGGCAAGATCCCGAGCTCATTATCTGTTTATGTCCAGCAAACACTTTCCTTCGGTTGATAAATTGAGTCTTGATGGCAACAAACTGAAGCAGCAGCTCCCAAATATTCCGGGTTTAAAGGGAAGAGTTGGGGAGGGAAACGGCTCCCTGCGGGTCTCGGCTGCTCCGGGAGAGGGAAGGGCTTTGTGTCCCGTGTGGAAAGGGGGAAGGCAGGGAGTGTCTGCTGATAAAGGAGCCCGTGAAAAGGAGCCAGAGGTTTCCTTGGCAAACACTGGGAATGTGTCCTCTCCTTCCTCAGCCTCTCAGGAGCGGATTCTGGAGCTGTAAACAAGAGTCGTAACGTGCCTCTGAAACGGAGCTGCTCGGAGAGCAGTGACAGTCTGGGAGTTGCTGCTTTTCCCCTTTGCTTTTCCTTTTATTTTCCTTTTCCATTTCCTGTTTTTTTTTCTTCCTCTTCCTCATTTTTATTATTGCTTTTTCCTTTTTTCTTTTTTTTTTTTACTTTGCCTTTTTCTTCTTTTTCCTTTCTTTTTATTTTCCTTCTTCCTCCTATTTTTATGTTTTCCTTTTCCCTTCTTTCTTTTTTCTTTTTTCCTTTTCCCTTTTCTTATTTTTCCTTTCCCTTTTTCTTCCTTTCCTCTAATTTTTTCCTTTTCTTTTTTCCTTTTCCTTTTTCCCTTTCCCCTTTTTTCTTCTTCTTCCTTTTCCTTTTCTTTTTCCTTTTTTCTCTTTCTCTCTATTCTTATTTATTTTTTTCCTTTTCTTTGCCCTTTTATTTTTCTCTTCTTTCCCCTTTTCCTTTTTCATCAGGAACGAGTCATTCATTTTTACCCTCCCCTGACCATCCTGGGTTCCAGAACATCCAGGAAGCCCCAGGAAATGGCCTGCCCACCTCAGCAACATTCCCACCACCAGAGCAGAGCTGGGGAGGACCATAAGTCCAACCAGAGCATCACTTAAGCAAGGGCAGAGGTGACTTTCCCCCTCCTGCCTGGAGGTGAACATTGAGAATTCTGGGGCTGTTTCCATGGCATGTTCCAGCAGGTCAATAATCCATGACAGGGGAGCACAGGGGAAGACTCTGCAGGTCTTGTGGAATTCTCTGCATTTGCATCTCTTGCCCCAGTCTGTGTGTTTGGAGAGCGTGTCCCTCTCCTTTCTCTTCACTGAAGAGTTTTGTGTGAGGAACAAGCCAAAAGAAGGGTCTCTCCTCATGGTGCCCCATCCAAGGTGCCTTCAGGGTCCCCCATGGCTTGTGCCAGGAGGTCAAAACCCCTGTGGAACTGGTGTGGGGGCAGTGCTGTGCCCACAGCCATCTCCTGGATGTGCAGTGGAGTCCTGCCCCAGCTGCTGAGACCTTTGCAAAGCTGCTTTCCATCCAGAGAGAAGATCTGAGACATTTGCTTGAGGAACCACCACCACCCCTGCTGCTGCTGCTGGTTGTGATGGTTGGCTGGTGGTGGAGGCTCAGAAAAGACTCATGTTATGATGAGTCCTTTGGTGGAGATCCACAGAGCCAGGGATGCAGCAACACGTCAGGGGGACCAGAGATCTGAGCAAAGTGATTGGCAGATGATGATCCTCATCATCTCATGTAAGAACCCCATCCCTCCTGTAAGAATCACCATGAAATCCCAGTGGGTTTGTGCTGACTGCTGTGGTGTGCACTGATACACTTGATAGGATATATCAAGATTGATGTACTTGGAGTCAAAATTCTAGAGCATGAGCTGGAAGAGGTCCCTGAAGGTGCTAGAGGGGACTTGGCCACCAAAGCTGCCCCGAACGGTTGAAGCCTCATTTCCAAGTGCCGCAGTCATTACTCACATCTGAAACTTCTCACTCTCAGGCTAAATTTGCTCATATCCATTTGTTCTTAGACCAATATTGCTCTTCGCCTGAAATGGCTTTTCTCTGTGCCTGGGTTGTCCTCTCCACCTTCCTGTTCCACCAGTCAAACACCTCCCTGGGAGGGTGGGGAAGTTCTGGCACAGGTTGGGCAGAGAAGCTGTGGCTGCCCCATCCCTGGGAGTGTCCAAGGCCAGGTTGGAGCAACCTGGGCAAGTGGGAGGTGTCCCTGCCCATGGCAGGGGGTGGAACAAGACGATATTTTAAGGTCCCTTCCAGCACAAATCATTGTGTGACTGATGCCCTTCTCTCTCCTGGCAGCCCCTCCACTTTCATCCTCTCTGACACCTCCTCACTTCTTCCTTTCTGAGCTCATCCTTCAGCACTCAGGACCAGCCTGTACCTTCCTCAGGCACTGAGAACCCGATAAATCAGCATTATTTAGTGCTGGGAGCCCCAGCACAGCCCCCACCCCCTCCCTTTGGCACCGGGGACTGCCGAAGGTGAGCCCTGCTTGTCTCCTGCAGGAAATTCCAACCACAGCAGGGAAATTTATAGGGAAGTTGCCATCCTGCCAAACTCTTCCAGCACAATCCTTCCCCAGTTGCTCCGTGTGAAGGCAGGACTCGTGAGATCCCGCGGAAGGGATGGAGCCACATTTTGGGAGCAAAGGAGCTGGAATGCTCCTGCCCACGCCAGCCTGCCCTCCGAGGGAATATCCTGCAGTATTCCCAATCCAGCCCCCGTCGCCTGAGCTAAGAGGAAGGATCCAGGAGAGCAGACAGTCCTTGTGTTGTGCATTTTTATGGTAATGGGATGTTCCCGCAGGTTCCTTGGCAAAGCGTTAAACGTGTTTGGGAACAGAACCACAGGAAATGTCATTTCCACAAATCATTTCTTTCTTTTTTTATTATTATTTTTTTTCCTGGGGAAGGGAGAAAACCATAAAATTCTGCCAAATTACGTGTAAAAAGCTCTCTCTGAGGACAAACAAGACGAGGCACTCGGTTTTGAGGCTGAGCCGAGCCGCTGTGTCAGGGTTGCTTTGCCCCTTTGACATCCCCGTGTCTCTCCGAGCTGCCGGAGCTCCCAGCCCGCTATTAAATCTGCTTTTTTACGCCCCATTTTGGGCTGGTTTTGGTGCTGCTGACGGGGCTCTGAGCTGGAACTTCGCAGCCCTTGAGGCAGACGCGGCTCCCCAGGTTGCAGAGTTTGATCTGGGGATGCTGAACTATTTTGCTGAGATCGCGAATAACCGAGTGAGAAATATTGTGACACTTTGGCGGGGGGTGGTGCGTTGCCATTAGATAAAAACCGTGGTTATTTTAGTTGCCATTAGATGAAAAACGTGGTTATTTTGACACTGTTGCAACTTGCAGAAAAAAAAAAAAAGAAAAAAATGGAGGGGAGTGGGGGGAAGGAGAAAAAAAAATAGCGTCAAATAGCAGATGGAGGGCTGGAAATTTCCATTTTTTTTAGACGTAGTAGTTACAAGACTCACTTAACAGTTCACTCGAGGACGTGTTATTTGCAGCTTTCACATCATTCAGTTTGTACTTTGGTGCCCAGAGCTGCAATTAAGTGAATGAGATGACTTGAGAGATTTCGGGTGGTGGTATCTCCTCTCTGATCGCACTGATGTGGCCGGAATTACTGTGCCCTCGGGGTGTGGTGGTTACAACCTCGAGTAGGGTGGGATTTACACCCGGTGAGTAACACGAAACCATCTGCGGTGCCCGAGGGTGGCCGGTGGACAGGGATGGCTCCGGATGGATTGATTTCCCAGGGAATCGTGATTCATTCTCATTCAGGGAGCCAAACAAAAATAATGATGGTTGTCTCTAGTCACCAGGCAGAGGGAAATCACCTGGAAATAAACCTGCTGCTGAGCAGGGAGAAGGGATGAGCCGGGAAGGGAGCACGGGGAGGTGTTGGGAAGGGAAGGGTTGGAGTGGGAGCAGTGGGGGTGGGTGGTGAGGATGGTTTTTCGGGATGCACATGGAGAGTTAACCACTTGCTCGGCATCTGGTCCTGTTTGTGCCCATCAGAAAAGTAATGAAAAAACCCCCATCCTTTTCCCTGATTCTCCCCTTCCTTCTTCCCAGAGGAGTGAGAGGGAATCTATTGGGCAGGTGCTCAGTAACAGGGAAGCTGTAAAGGGCAGCTGTGAGTGTGAGGGGGGGAGGGGGAGGGGGATGAATTAAACACACACATATCCCCCTTCCCTGTGCAGCTCTGGAATGCTCAAATAATGCTGAGAAGTGAGTGCTGTGCTCTTGGCTCCCTTGGAACACAAATCCTCACCCAGGGAAAAGCATTCCTGGCTAAACTATCCTGAGAAACCAGGCCCAGCCCACCAGACCTGCCCTGGCCCTGCTGACCCAGGACAGGGCCCTTCTGCTCCCAAAGCTTCACCAATTTGCTCTTTCCTCCCTGCTGGACTTTCCCCCCTGGCAATTCTTTCCAGCCTTGTATCATTTGGGAATTTAATTAATGCTGTGGACACTCCCTCTGTGGGATCATTAGCAAAGATGTTTGTTAGGATGACTGGATGGTTGGACAGGAGTTGGAGCAACCTGGGCTAGTGGAAGGTGTCCCTGCCCATGCAGGGGGTGGAACAAGATGAACTTTAAGGTCCCTCCAAGCCAAACCATTCCATGATTCCGTGATTCTGTGGGATCAGATGCTGATCCCTTCTCTCCCTTTGTTCACCTGAAAGGTGTTCAGAGTTGAGCACCCTGTATGGTCCAGCTGACAGAGTCCCTTTGCAGCAGCATCTCTTGCTGGTCCTGTTTGGACCCAGTTCTGGGGGTGGGATGTTTTGGTGCTGCTCACACAGGGGAACAGATCCCTGTTGGGATCACCTTGTGCTGAGGAGCTGGAGAAACTGAGACATGGAGAAGGGCACTCAGGGCCCAGCCTGGGCTCCTGGGGAAGAAATGTTTCCCAAAGTTCAGGCCAGTGCCATCACCAGCAAAATGGGCCATTTTCTCTTCTCTAGCATTTCTGGTTTCTCTCATTTTTTTCCCTTCTATCCCCTAATATATTCCTGTGTCAACTGCCTGCTTTTGGGGTTAGAAGATACTACATAGTGGAAAGGGGAATAAATATCAGACTTTTTGACACCCCAGGGGAGAAATAATCCATGTGCTTGGATCTCTCTGCTGCCATCCAGGCTGGGCAAGGGGAAGGGCAGCTCCTGGGGTGGCATCTCTTGGCACCCACTCCCCCTGTTGCCTTTACTCTTCCTTTTCAAGCCAAAACAGGGCTCTGCTTCTCTTGATCAGGGCAAAGCCTCCCTGTGCGGAGCAGCTTCCACCTGCAATGGCAGAGGGCTCAAAGATCCTCCCAAGCCCCAGCATTGTCTTTGTGGAGAGATTTCCTCCATGGACCACATCCGCTCCCGGTTCGGAGCCAGGAGCATCAGTTGCCATGGTGACTTCTTTGGGAAAGTCATCTGGGGAAAGTGCTGATGTATTTTTAGCTTTGGGTAATGAATTGAACAGCTGGAGACAAAGGTGAGGGCCAGCCAGGTGCCACAGGTTCGGGGGCTGATGTTTGGGACCCCACCAGTGCTGGTGGGCTGAGTTTGGGAAGGATGTTCAGGCCTGTGGGTGCACCAGAGCACTGAGGAGAACGAATCACTCCACAGAAAAGCTGATAAGGAGGTGCTGTTACATGTGAAGATAAAGAGGAGGCACTGACTGAGGTCAGAGCTGCTTCATGTACAGTGTGTTCAGCCTATAAATAGCTCTTCAAATATACCTCTGCACAAGTGGTATTTATAGGGATGAGGGAAAAGAGCTCCGTTTGGTGTCGGGAGTTGATTTGGGAAGGATGGTTCAGGCTTGGTCAAAAGTTGAGGTTTCTGAGAGGAACAGAGCAGGACCCCAAATGTGGGGCATTTTCTCTGGTTCAGGCTCAAAGGTTACAGTGCTGATAATGAACCTTCTGAAACGGTTGTGCCTGGAGAGGACACTCCAGGTGTTGGCATCCAGCTATCCCACAGCAGACATCGTTTCTCCGTGGCACTTAGATCCGTTCAACTTAGGTGGAAACTGTACCCTGAGATTTTAGTCTCTAAAAGACTCTCTCAGCTCCCTGTGATATATTTGGTTCCTTCGTATTCAACTGTCAAAAGTTTATTTGGAAATTAATTGATTTTGATGTAATATTTACTGCACTTTAGCTTTCAGCACAGCACAGGAAAATACATTTCACTCCAGCTGCTGGTGCCTAATGGGATTTGTTCCTACTCCAAAGGCTCTCCACGTTATGTACCAACACTTCCAGCTGAGCTGGCTCAGAACAGCATCACCACCTTTTCCTACCTGCTTGGGAAGACAAAGGGAAGCGTTTCAGCTTTAAGAAGCCACAGTTGATGCAAATCTGAGCACAAAGAGTTAGAGGTTATAGGTGTGGCCCAGTATTCCTTGGAATTAACAGGCTTTTCCCCTTTTTGCATCAGTGGGCTCTTTGGCTGGATTAAAAATGGATCATGTCTCATTAAGATAACCCCAGCTGTGGGGAGGATTAAGCAGCAGGTCATGGAAGTGCCCTGGCCCATCCCCAGGGAATTACTCCAGGCAGAAAGCACCACAGAGCAGGCTGGAGGTGCCAGGGCAGGTGGTGAACCTGAATGGGAGGGGTTTTGGGGGCAGCCTTGGAACTGGAAAGCTTTAAATAACCTCTTAGCAAAGACACCACCGAAACATCTCCTGGTGGGTTGTGATGCTCCTCAAGTTCTCCCAGGAGGACCAAGGACCATCAGAACCTTTCACTGCAGGTTCTGGTGCCTCCTGACCCCGGGGAGCAGAGGGCAGGGGAGGTCACATTCTGGCAGCCCATGGAGGACTGGGAATGTTTTCTTGTCCGAGGCTTCAAGCCTGAACTACCCAGAGTGGGCCAAACATTTTCCATCCTCTGTTTTTAATTAGTTTCTCTTTTCCCCAGAAAATCCTGCTGAGTTTTCCCTCCCACTTCTCCAGTGAAAGTTTCACATGAAGATTAAACTCCTCTGAGCAAAGTTGCAGTGGGTGCCAGTGTGCTGGTGTTTCCTGTATCCTCATTCCCAGAAGAGAGGTGATGAAGCATCCCATGTTTTCCTTTCCAAGCATGGGGCAATCAGCAGCTCTTCCCCTCCCCGCTTCCAGCCAAACCTTTCAAGGAACAGGCTCCTAGCTGGCTGGAAGTCTTCAATTTGTGAGAAAAGCAGTGAGATTTGGGGAGTTTGGGGATGGGGCTGCGAGTTGAGAGGTCTGTGAGGTGCAGGAAATGTGCAGAGACATTGAGGTGGTGGATTAGAGAATCCGAAAGTATCCCAAGCTGGAAGGGACCCACAAGGATCATCCAGTCCAGCTCCTGGCCCTGCACA